>JAYKKM010000428.1:8502500-8745000 GCA_035772405.1 Chrysogorgia sp. JL179-B06 | reverse complement strand
GTGTATTGCATATGTTATTACTTCCCGCATATTTATTTATTTATTCACCGACACATGTTTTGATTTTTAGTTTGCAACGGATTTTATTATTAGCTCATGCAGTTTCATTCCTTTTCAAGTTTTTGTTTCCTACCGTTTTACTCCTAGTACGGATAATCCCTTTTACTCCCACTAACAGTCCCACCAATGCACCTTGGTCAGACATTTACGGTATGGTGGCTGCCTTGTTTGATCTGCGTCTCAATAATGTAATGCGCAGCGCATTTGATCATATTAATATGGAAATTGTATAATATAATAATTAAATATTATTATTGTTATTATTTCAATTTACACAGCTTATGCTGGTATCATCCATCTGCATCCCGCAGTTATTGATGACAAGAGGTCCTTTCCTACATATATCCAATACTTTTCGTAGTATTTGATCTCCAACTTAGCCAGGTTACAGGCTTTCACATTTTTTGTTACTGTTCCCAAAGCACCAATGATGATCGGTACAATTATCACCTTGTCTTCCTCTATTATTATTATTATTATTATTATTATTATTATTATTATTATTAAACCAGCCATTACACCCTTGACCTGTTCTACCTCCCCCCCCCCCCCCCCGCCTCAGTCTGTTTGCTGACCAACTGTAAAAATTGCGAATGATTTAACATTTTCACATCTCATTAATTATCAGTTAGTTTATCTCCCGTGTATTTACGTCATCCTTTTGATTATTTCATCATGTCTTACTCTGATAAGCTCCGCTCGAAACGTCAGTATTTCGTTGCTATAGAAATATCGAAAGTTCACCTTTTCACTTTACTATATTCAAAATACTGCCTACGCAGAAATCTACTTCTTAATATAGAATATATATGCAAATGTATTTACACACATACACAAAACATTATCGTAAACGCGAGGGGTTTTCTTACATTTTTCATGACAGTTCAAAAATGTACAGCTGGTCCTTATTTTAACGTATCGATATTAATAGAATAAACTCACAAAATCTATTTGTATATAATAGAAGTTGAAACAGATTTTTCACTTTCCATTGCTATAATATCGTAGGTTGCCTTTTATTCAAGATGTCACCGTTGCGTTGGTCGAACGTTGAGCAAGATGTGGCTTTATGTAAAGACGTTATTGTTAAACAATCCTGAAGCCTGAGGAGAATGTTGCATCCAATTTATAATGAGTTGGTTTCGCAGCAGAAGAATAAATTTAAAGTACTAATGAGAGAAATGTTAATGTTATTTTCTTGGAGTAACTGGCTATATGCCTAACTTGAAATTATATTTCAGATTATTATGAATTCCAAATCCAATAATATGATTATTATGAATTCCAAAAAGATGTGCCAAAAATGTTTGACCATAAGTCACGTTTTTGATGACGTTATCATAATTACTTGAAGTGTATATAACCCAATATGTTTTGCCTCGATTAATGGTTCGCCTTATCTAAAGGATTCAAACGAAGTATAATAGAACTTTTACAAATAAATATTTCTAGAGACAGATATCCAAATAACCGGAAAAACAATTGTAACACCAAAACCGCTGTTTTGACAACCGTAGGCTGAGTATAGGGCTTGTGAAGTGTATGTAGGTCCAAATAGGTTATTCAGGAACGTGAATGTAGTGTTCACCGCAATACTGACAAGATAAGAACAACGCGAACTCCGTGTCATTTTGATAAAGGGGCAGGATCCCGAAACGTCGATGGTTTAACAGCAGGACAGTTAAAACAACATGGTACTTTAGAAAGAATTGTTCATCGAGATGAAGGCTACACATCTTTAAGAGCACTAAGAGGATCACCACCATATTTTGAGAAGGCTAAAAAACATTGTTGCTATGATAAGACAATTAGGCCCTGCAACGTTATTTTGTAGCTTCTGAAACTAAATGCAATCATCTTCTCAAAATATTAGGTCAACAAGACGCCCGCTAGGCGTTAACTTGGGCCACTTAATCACTGGACAAATTAGGGAGATATGGCGTGGATTTGGGCGAGATTGGCGAAAGCTTACCTCGGCTTTGCAGCCCGAGGAATGAGGAAGAAAAATCAGGCGTCTACACGCAGGCTAACCCCCCCCCCCCCCCCCAATGCACAACGCCTGACACGCAGACGAAATTTAATGTAAACACTAAACACGGGCAATGCTATTTTTTCTAATATCTGTTCGATTGAAGGTCTTCGTGTGTCAAAATTTATATAAAAACAACGGAAAGGTATACGAAACATATCTGTTACGAAATTACATCGGTTTAAACGAACATAAAAGCATTAAATCATCGGGTAAACAACGAATATATCTTGAAGCCATGTCCTTTGATTTTAGAGGCGAGTCTCGCTTTAATCGCTAATACGCATTTTCTTATATAACATCTGATCTTCACATTTTAAGTAGACGAAACCTAGATTCAAGTGATCATTTCGATATAGAATTGATGTAAATCGGATAAAAACACAACATTTCATGATTAATATTACGGAGTTTCACGGGATAAATGTCAACACAGCATAATAATATTTCCCTGTCCTTCGGCTGTCCTTTCCGTCTTCATGATTGATCTCTCATCTGTGTTTCTTTCATCTTCACATTTTAAGTAGACGAAACCTACAGCGTTCGATTCGCCAAACTCAAGTGATCATTTCGATATAGAATTGATTTAAATCATACAAAAACACAACATTTCATAACGATAAATATTACGGAGTTTCGCGGGATAAATGTCAACACAGCATAATAATATTTCCCTGTCCTTCGGCTGTCCATTCTGTCTTCATGATTGATCTCTCATCTGTGTTTCTTTCACCTTGGAGAGAATCTTTGCAATGGTTTGCAGGTTTACAGGTCTCGGTAAACTTTCCAACTGCGATTCATCGTCAATAAAACGAAAGTCCGAAATCGCTTTGCCTTGCAACGACTATCTCTGTTATGTTGACGTTTCGTCCACGGTTCTCTCTTTAATCTCTCATCTGTGTTTCTCTCAGTCATCCAGTTATCTTGGAGAGAATCTTTGCATTAATTTGCGGGTTTACAGGTCTCGTAAATGCTTTTCAGACTGCGATTCATTGACAATAAAACTGGCCGAAATCGCTTTAATTCGCTATTTATACGCCCACGCAATAATTACATTCTCTCGACGTTAAAACGACGACGAAGAACATATGATGAACATGACGAACACAGAAATCAAGCTAGTGCGATACAAAAAGGTAGCTATATGGATAGTTCTAAACGGATTACTGAGATTTTCTCATGGTAGTTCTTTTCAAATAAATCCTTGTTACGTTATAAATTAATCCTTATTATTGCGAATTCATATAAAGTGCGAACAATGATCTGGTGACAGATTGTGATGGCGGTACTCGATTGTAATCTGAGTACGTCATCACAGTGTTACTATATTTATCGACCAATGAGAAGCCGGAGCAGGTCTCTCCCTAATTTGAAAGGACCAGCGTCTGCGTTCACAGCACCTCGACCAGCGGCAAACAATTAAAATCATGATTGAAATTAACATCGTTCCATTTGTTTCAAAGAATCCAAAAAATCTGAATCCATAAAATTAAAATCTGGATTGCAAAAAGGAACGCGCCTAAAGTTTCCACTCAAAATCTCTAGACACGCGACAAAACCGGGAAGCAGATTCATGCACCGCTGTGTGTAAACTCGGGAAAACGAATCAGGTACAAAACGTGATTAAATCCTGTCAAAAATTAAATTGATAGTAATCAAAATGCCTAGAACATGTCACAGGAACACTTTAAATAAGTCTACACTTTTCTTCCCAACTTAAATTTTGTACTTCGTCAACTGGATAGTCTTTATGATCATTGATATCGGCGATTTTTGGGAGAAGAGAAAATACAACGAGACTCGATTTTAGCTAAGTACAACGAGAAAACATCGAGGAGTTGTGTATTGGCGTTTAAATTACCGTAGGATCGCTTGTCTGTGATTTATTCGCTCTTGAAGTGACCCGAGTGTGTGATTTCCGGCGCCGAGCTTGCCTACCTTCCTATTTATTTAGAGGTCCCAAAACGTGTTGAAATTCCCAAGAGTACAGGTACTTCAATTCTGAACAAAATGGTTTCAAACTTTCACAAAAGATAAAGGTAATGACAAAGAACACGTGGATGCAGTTAAAAGTTAAAAAATGTTTGTATTTCTGTGGAATTTTTGCGATACTAAAACTGTTTATAAACTGACGGTTATAATAAAATTACATGTAGCCTGCAGTACAAGCGTTCAGCGTTCTTCTTTATATTAGATTGATACTAGATTTTGAGGATTTTTTGAGGATTTCGGAGAGGAACAAAAGCAAAAATATACCTTTTAATAGAAATTAACTTAATAGTAAAGTAAAAAAATATTAAAAGAACGGCCATATAATGAGCTTGGGCTACCTGTGCCTCAACGTATTCTTTGTAAACGAGACTATTAAAAGAGTTTGCTAAAACTTTCGAAGGATGACTGTTTATAGTCGGCATAATTTTGGTGGGAGGATGATCAAACAGTCGAACGGAGATGCGGGAATTGAATTGTTAATCATACGATATTTCCAGGTAGCCGTCGAGTGCCGATTCTCGTTATACTGTTTCGTTTTAGCTTTTCAGCTTGTCCTATTTGTCTATTAGAACTTTTTATATGATTGCTATAAGCATAGACTTGTTCCAAGTCTGCCTCTTGATTGTTTCGGGTTTGTTTAAAGACGTGTTTGTTTGAGAATACGGGTTTGTTTCGAGACAGGTTCTTTTCAATACCTTGAAACAAACCCGTCTTTGAAACCAAACCACTCTCGAAATAAATACGTCTTCTCGAAACAAACCCATCTTTAAATAAACCCGAAACAATCAAGAGGCAGACTTGGAGCAAGTCTACTGTAAGGCATAAACACAATCTATAAGCATTGCGAATAATCGGCATAAATTACAGAACACACAATAGCGCCGCCTTTTTGCGCCCGCGAGCGTCTGTACGCAGGCTAGAAAAGAATGAGCATGCGCACCCCGTTTTCTAAATCATGGAAACCTTTAAGGGCTGACGACACTTCCGGTTTTCAAGAATGACGGTGCTTCTAAAGCGTTAAAAGAGTAAAGAAGCTTAGTTTATTAGTTATTTGTTCGGTCTTAAGTAATTTATAAATAGGAAGGGGTAAAAATTGGCGTGGATTATGCTGAATTAATGAGTGAATGAATTAACACATTACCTTCTGTTTGTTTTGCCGCCATTTTTTATATCCCATGATACATTACGGTGCAGATGTGAAAATCGCCACGTTGCAAAAGAACGAATAAAATCGTAATCTGGATCAGATTGAATCTTGAAAATCCACGTTCGCCAACGGATTGTTAGGATTCGAATCTAATTTAAGATTTTATAAAATGGAACGGTAAAACTTAAATCAGATTTCAGAATCCTTATCCGGATTGCACAAAAGGAACGCGACTTTTGTCTCCGGATAATTATGAATCCGGAATTATTTGTAGTGTAAATGGGTCTTCCAATGAATCCGGATATTTTTGCGCAAGCTTACAGAGCTGAGGCAACCTGCGAAATATTTGGTAACGGTAAAAAATCCGAATCCAGATCACGTGCACCAGTTAATATCAGAAATTGCAAGTTGGTATCGATACATGCAAATACTATAATTACACTCAACAATCAAAATTCGAAATCCAGTTTGAAGTGAAGATGTAGCCTGTATCCATTTGTCTGATTGTATCAGTAAATTCTTGTATTTCGAAAAACAGCGATGTGGTAAATTGTACGTATCGCATTAAATTGAGAGTCGATTTCAGTGTGTTTGTCAGAGTTTTGGTTCGGTAAATAGCATCATTCCCAACACCATTGATAACTAATTGGAAGCAGAAATACGGTACTGGTAAGTCAAATTTAACTTCGCTAATGTTACAGTCCATCATTAAGTATTCCAAAAGCAACGTGTATTGCATATGTTATTACTTCCCACATATTTATTTATTTATTCACCGACACATATGTTTTGATTTTTAGTTTGCAACGGACTTTATTATTAGCTGATGCACTTTCATTCCTTTTCAAGTTTTTGTTTCCTACCGTACGTTTATTCCTACCGGTGATCCGTTTTACTCCCACCAACAGTCCCTTAGCTGTGCTCCGTGGTCAGACATCAATGGTATGTCACGTTTGATCTGCATCCAATAATGTAATGCGCGCGCATTTGATCATATTAATAAGAAAACTGTATAATATAAGAATTAAATATTATTATTATTATTATAATTGTCTTCTTCGCACAACTTGATGTTCGTTTGGTGTTTATCAGTGGCAGCTGTCTACAACCAGTAGACTGAGGTGACACTGGTTTGTTTAGCTTTCTAATATTTTTCTTAGTATCTAGCTTACTGTTTCAAGTAAGGTCGTTTTCTGGATTTGCTCAATCTTCACCTTGATTCCAATTTTTTCTATCCACTGTTCAAACGTTTTACTCACAGCTCATAAAGCTCCAACTACAACTGGGACTATTTCTACCTTCTTCATCGACCACAGTCGTTTAACCTCTCGCTTCAATTTATCATATTTCTCTATCTTTTCTCCTTCCTTCTTTCCGACTCTGTTGTCTCCCGGGATAGCAATATCGATTATCATGCATTCCCGATCTTGTTTGTCTACTACGATTATATCTGGTCTTTTACACTCTATTTAGTGGTCACACTGAATCATAAAATCACAAATCATCTTTATTATTATTATTATTATTATTATTATTATTATTATTATTATTATTATTAAACCAGCCATTACACCCTTGAGCAGTTCGTCCTCTCCCTCCTCAGTCTGTTTGCTAATATGATATAGAGTATGTTTACACTATAGGAAACATTATCGGATTGGTCACGTTTTGAACCTGATTCATTAGAATTATGAAGCAGTTTTCCTATCATGAATTATATCAATGGGGATGCATGCATATTCAATGAGTGCATACGTATTCAATGGGTGATACGTAGTGTAGTGATGATCAACTTGCACACCTGCACACTTTCACACCAACAGCGTTGCACACCTTACGATCAGACTTGCACACCTGATAATTGATGACCTCAGTACTTTAAGTAATCCAACTGTAAGGTTATTTTTGAACAGCTGACCGTAGTGAAGGAGTGTTCAAAATGGCGTAAAAGTGCCCTTAACATGATAAATGATTATGAAGCAGTGAGCATTTTACAAAATCCACAATTAAGCACCAGTAAAGATGTGCGTGTAATGTACTGACATGTTGTATATAGTGACATGTAACACGGTGTAATGACATGTTGTCTTAGATAATTCCAAATATATATTATTTAGCTCTAAAACAAGTTAATTGTATAGCTAGAGCACTCTATCTTCTGGAAAATACCCAAGTTGTTCATTTATATACTTATATATTCGCTCCATGTCTGTTGAGCACTCTCTATTTCCCGTAAGATGAATCTAAAATTATGGAACAACGAAAGCCAGAATATACCTATACCATCCGAGAAATTAAACAAGAAGCCCTTTATTGAGAAAGTGGAGGATGTTACAAAACGAATGAGGTGGAAGCGCATTTCTTTGAACAAGAAGAGAAATGATAGAAATAACACAGAACATCAAATTCAGAAGAACTACCAATACACTCCAAAGAGCACTAAACGAAGACATCAAATCCGTAAAAACCTCCAAGAAAGCATTTATCCCAACCAACAAAACAAGAAACATATATGAAATAGACAAAGATATACGCATGACAGACTGCTGCTACACGAGAATATTACAAAATCATATACAAGAAATGTGACAACAACACTCACACTACGAAATAAACAACGAAGCAAATAAAATCGCAACCAAACTACGAATGCAAGACAGAACTACAACTCTCGCTATGAAGCAAGCTTTTATCACCCTTAAAGGGACACTCCGGCCCAAATACAAATGTAGTTCATATGAAAGATGTTACTGACTTTAGATTATTTCCAAAGTTTCAGCATTCCTATCAATTTAGTTAAGAAGATGTGGCTAGTTGAAGTTGGAGAGTTTGTCCAATTTCGACGCCATTTTGTTTCTCAAATATGACGTCACTGAGTGACGTGTCTCGTATTATACCTAAGAAGCTCCTCTACTTTCCTGCATGATGAACTAAATAGTTTATTTCGACTAATTTTCGTCCAAAGACCATTCACAATAACTATCACTATGTGATCGCCATCAAAACAACTCCACTGACGATAAAGAATCACTCAATGACGTCATATTTTCAAAACCAATATGGCGTCAAAATCCACAAATTTTCAACTTCAACTAGCAATATCTTCTCAACTAAATTGATAGGAATGCTGAAACTTTGGAAATAAACTAAAGTCAGTAAGATCTTTCATATGAACTGCATTTGTATTTGGGCCGGAGTGTCCCTTTAAGCCGACCATAAGGAGAACTTTCACAACGCCACGAAATGCAGACTTATAAACCCAGCCAAATGTACCCAGCTAGGACGCGTCAGCAAACAGATGAATGAGTAAACACAACCATCAAACAACAATCCCAAGTGCACCATATAAGAACACGCAAAACGTAATCGACTGGTTAAAAAGTCTAGAAGACAAGAGTAACTGCAACTTCGTACAGTTTGACATATTACCTTATTAACCTATATGTATGTACAGTTGGAAACTTCTAACCAAAGAATTCGTCCCGATCAGCGATGACGCTCTAGAGATCATAATGCACGCGCGCAAGTCCCTATTATTCGATAAAGGCACAGCATGGATATGATGGCGCAGAAGTCTGAGAATTAGTGGGCCTATACATTTTAGGCAAACTATCCGAGAAATATGGAAAGTCCCAAATTGGGTTATATCGAGATGACGGTTTAGCAGCATTCCGCAGCACCAGCCAATCATCAGACAAAATCCGAAAATAAATCGCCAACCTGAAAGAAGTAAATTTCCTTGACGTCACCTTCAACATGCTATCAGAAACCTACAAACCATACAAGTTAACCGAACGACAACCCTATATCTACCAGGGGCGTACGGGAAGGGGGGTCCGGGGGGTCCATGGATCCCCCAGTTAGCGTTCCTGCCACGCCCAGTCGGTGCATTTTTGGTCAATTCAGTTGAGTCATTTTGGGAAGAAGAAGAGTTGGAGGAGGAAAACAATGAGAAAAGAAAGAAGTATAAAGAAGTATACTTGTTTCCTTCTTGTTTAAACTAATTGTCTATAATGACTATGAGTACAGTAATGTGGACGGCCATATGAATAACATTGTATTCGTAGTTGTGTCATACTCTGAATATTTTTGTTGTTAAAATATTAAATGTATACTGGTATACCTCAAGAAAGTTGAAGAATCTATAAATATATACTTGAATACTACTCTTAGCTGGCTGCTTTTTAGAGTTAGGAGTTTGCGGCGTGGCGGCGGGCGGACGGAAGCGTTCCGTAACTCGTGGCCTGGGGACGACTCGGTCAAAATCTGGTGGACCCCCCAGGTCTTCCCAAACCAATACGCCCCGACTACATCCACACGAAATCCAACCACCCTCCGAATACTTGAACGCGTTCAGAGACGTGCAAGATGGATCCTAAAATCCAACAGCTCCTGGCTCTAAATCTGTTACCTTTGTCTTACGACAGGGAAATCAAGGAGCTATGTTTTTTTTATAAGGCTTTATATGGACTCTCTGATCTAAATGTTTATTATTAACTTTGTCTCGTTTGTTAGTCCGTATCACCGTATCCGCATCTGTAAAAATCCTACCTTATGCTTAAAGCACCATCCTATAAAATTAGTACTTTCCAAGCCTCCTACTTTAACAGAATTGTTCCTCTCTGGAATTTTGTTTGTAAAATAGCACCACCCAATAGTCTCTGCAGTCTTGCAACATTCAAAAGATTTTTACTCAATACTTATTTATCATTACTGACATCTATTTTTGACGTTGATATGACTTGTACAGGGTCATTATACCGTAACTGCTCCTGTCACTGATAGTTTTCTAATGTACCAACTGCTTGGATTCCGCGGAGCATCGTTGTATGTGTGCAGCTTCAACCTCGTTCTTTTGAATTCCACTCAATTTTATTCATTTTGTTCTTTCAGTGGAGTTCGGAAGAATGGGGTTGGGGCTGCGCGTGTGTGTTGGGCATCGTGAATTCCTCGCATGGGTACTCGAGTCCCGTTCGCGCTCTTCCCGTTTGGGTATTTTTTGTATTTACATTAATATCTAATAAAATCGATAAAAAAAGAATATTATTAAGCAGCTGCTATACAAAACATAAACAAGCGAATTAGCGACATATCCAGCAAAGCGATCTTCGATAAAGCGGCGCCATACTATAACACGGCACTTAAAACCAGTGGATATAAAGATACCCAATCAGGATACAAGAGCTAGCAGCCAGAAAAGAAACGGAGGAAGGAAAATTATTTGGTTCAACCCTCCATATAACTTAAATACACAGACAAACATTGCCGAAAAATTCCTCAGCCTCCTCGATAAACATTTTCCAAAAATCACAAGCTTCACAAACTTTTTAACCGGAACAACATCAAAGTTAGCTATAGCTGCATGCCGAATATGTCTAGCATCATAAACTGATCCCACCAGTGGCGTCGCCAGACATGGGGAAGTGGGGACAAAATGATGACGTCATCGCAGGCATCGCTACAACTCGGCAAAATGGCTTGGAAACCAGACAGAATAGCTATGTTTCCAGCAGAAGTGCCCCACATAATTTAATGGTTGTTTCTGGTATAGTGCTAACCATAAATCTCACGCTAACCCTAAAACAAAGTCACGAACGTTAATCCCAAACATTGCCGGAAAATCTAACCCAAAGTATTATGTTTAGAAGAATTTTAAATTTGGTCTTGAAGAAAAGTAGGGGGAAGACGTTCTGCAACAAGGCGGTTTAATCAAAACAATATGGTTGTAAACATGAAGAAGGAAAAATCAGAATTTGTTCTTTATGGAACTGCAAAACGGATTTCTCAGCAGTCACGTGATGATGAAACAACGGAATAAAAACTAGAAGTTACTATCGCAAGGGGAAGTGCTGCCTCGAAAGTCATGGGAAGCCTAATTTTTTATAACATTTCAAAAATGAACCCACTGTAGTTATGTACACATTTTTATCAATTATTTTAAATACAGCAGACTTAGATTACAAATGATATCACTTGTCTGAATATAATTGGCAAGGCTTTTGACTGGATAGTGGTGATTGGTAAACAAATTTTTGATAAATCACTGCCACTATAAATCATGCTTCTTACTGTGGCAAAGCTGTCAGTGGAATCACAAGTGTCTGATCAACCTCGTACCCAGGGTCTTATCTCCGCTCGCCGCCCGCCCGCCCCCCTGCGGCTGGTCACGTGGCACCCAGATTCTGGGTGCCACGTGTATTTCAATAATATTACCTTGGGAAGGGAGAGTCGAATCGAATGCGTCTATTGCGTCGTTTTATAGATTTATGGTGAAGGGAATTTTCGATTAAATAGTATATTACTTGCCTCGAATGTACTTATTTAATGAAGGATGTGCTTTGTATTCTTCCCACTGGTTATGCATGGCAAGTCTTTTATTTTTCATCTTCAGTCCTGGGTTGCTTTTTGCGAAGGATAAATTGGACGAAGTTCTGATCAATTGGCAATCGAGAGATATTGGTATATCAACAGCTACAAACCATTCTCATAGTAGTTTCACCTTTAAATCCGCTGATGAGTAACCAGATTTAATACTCGTCTATAAAGCTCAAGCCGTATTCGAGCATCAGTTCTTGGCGTTAAAAAGACAAGGCAGTGGCTATTCGTACGTTAACCGTGCGTCGACATTTATACAAACCAAGGTTACTCTAAAATCTCTTTAAATATAATGTCGAAGGTTTATATTATGTGTACTTGTTTATTTATGGTTATCAAATTAAATGGAGTTTTAAAATAGAACGAAGCAATTGTATATGATGAACTTTCCGTAATTTGATCCTTTCACTAACTGTCAACAGATACAAATAGCTAAAGTGGACGGGTATTCTACAATTTAGCGTAAGTCTCTTCAGCGTTCTTTAAAATCGTGCGATTCGAATCTTTATACAAATTCTTGTATCGACACTCGTATACAGCAGCCTACAAAGCCGACAAGAGGAAATTTCTGTTGATATGCTCTTATAAACGTCTTCTTCGGGGTCTTTTGTTGCCATTTATAAAAGAACACCTGGACACATGCTTCTAGCTAATCCGATATTCTCCGCGAATAAAGAGATGTTATCGCGATGATGTTTCTACTTTCTTGTTGAAACTACTTTCTACTTTCTTGCGTAGAACTGCGCAAAAAATGGAAATATTAATTTCGAAGAACGACTTCTTTATATATGCGACAAACTATTTCTTCCCACCCTGCCCACAATGGATTTTTTGTTAGCACCCAGAATCTGGGTGCCACGTGACCAGGTGTCTGATATGTTATGACAAAGCAAGCGCTAAACATTTTGGCGCTGACTAAATAAATACCAGTGGTATTTATTTAGAGGGGCGGATCCAGCCCAAAATCTGACTGTTGCAAATTTGTGAAGTGTATTTTTTAAGGGGGGTACGGGGGCATTCTCCCCCGGAAAATTTTGAAATCTAGAACCTCTCTAACGCGATTTCCCACAATCTGAGCGCACATTTACAGCTAATTTTGCATCAAGAACGGTTTGAATTTTCCGCAAAAACAAAGAATCAAATATAATTTAGAGTAACATTTCATGTTATCTTATATTTATGAAAAAAACACACTAAACACTGTCAACAATATCAAACTATTTGTGCAAAGCATTACAATAGTACTGTATCGATTGACCAACTTACCTGCCCTTACTGTACTTTTATACCTGCTCTTCCACGTCACACAAAAAATTTATGCAAGGTAGATGCTTAATAATTTTTTTTCTGTACAAAACAGTTATACTAATTTACTAGGCAGCAACCCCACTAAGACATATGCTTTTAAATAAATGATGGTTGTACAGAAGCACAAAATTTAGGAGCTTTCACTGCACAGGTACAGAATAATCAGTTTCAAATCATCAGCTTGGTGCTGCAACAGCAGCATAGCAGCAAGGGAAGATATTTAATTTAAAATCATCATGATACAGCAGCATGAGGATGCAGTATTTAGGAAAGTTATTTACATGTAGTTCAAAATCATCTTGATACAGCAGCAGAATGACAGTTAGGAAAGTTATTTAATTGAAAATCATCTTGATACAGCAGCAGAATAGCAGTTATATACAACAGCCAAATAGTGGTCAGTAAGCAAAAGCAGTTCAAAATCTTCTTAAGACAGTGGTTAGGAGAAAAAACCAGTTCAAAGTCATTAATATAATACAGCAGTCAAATACACTGTAGTAATCAGGAGGGAAAGCAATTCAAAATCATCTATCAAGTTCCATTAAACTTCCTTAGATGTGTGAAGTTGATTGTCCAGGTTGTTGTAGTCTTGAGAAAGAATGTTGTTGGCTATGCTATGTTTCTATTAAGCTACAGTATATATTGTTAATTTTTATTCAAATGAACATGTTCCTTACCACTATTTGGCTGCTGTACTAAGATGATTTTGAGCTGCTTTTTCTGCCCAACCACTTTTTGGCTGAGCAGCTGTCTCTAGTGACATGAGACATAGAAATGAGGAAAATTGGCAGAAGCATTATTGTGAGCTTCTGCAACAATAGCCTTTATTGGATCTTCTTTTGTCAAATGTTTGAGTGCATTATTTGACAAATACATAGACAAATACATAGCAAATGCATTTCCTTTGTGATGAAATAATTATAATAATAATAATAATAACATGCAGCTATAATTTGACTGGTTAATACTTGGTCATTGAGCTAGTTAATAAAAACATTGCTGCTATCAATCAAGGACCTGCCTATAAATGCACCTTTATTGTGCTGCTGCTCAACCAAATGGATGTAAGGAATATATAATAGAGAGCATTCAGGTAAATATGACATAGACCTCTTTCGTAATGGCACCCAAATTAAATATTCTTTTATATTCATTTAAATTAGCCTTTAAGACCTTGTTCGTGTGTCTGTAACATACAGTATAAAAGAATATTTAGACTGACCGACATTATGAAAGAGGTCTACAGTGCAATAGAACAGGCATTAGACAGACAATTGCCATCTCCCGCAGTTCTAGAGGTGGTTTAAAGAGATTGATATACCTGTAAGCACATTAGGCCTTCTGGTCAACTTGTATTAATTTATAGCAATGGAATAGTGAACACACAAGGCCGGTCTGAGGTCTGGCTGGCCTCGTGTAAACAATACACCCAACATTAATAATTATTGCTAGAACTATCAGTTTATACAAACTGAAAAGGTAATTTTAACGAACTGTAGTAAGGTCTATTACTAAACAAAACTTGCTTTTGGACTATTAAACAAAGACCATTCATTTGTGACATTAATAATATAAATATTATTATATTAAAGACATATGTTCTCCAATCTGGCAAGCCACAAATTACGAACAGATGAAAACATATTCAATATAAACTAATTAGCGTAATATGTATTATTCATGAGCTGGCAGGCTTACATTGTCTGTACCTTTTTGTCCTTTATACTGGGTCGTGATTTGAAGACCGGCGGACAATTTCCTGGCTGTGTCGAAACTGCAACTTCGAAAGTAATAAGTACGACAATCGACGTCCTTGTTAAATTTACTTGTGAGAAGTTGTTCGCAATGGTGTACAATAACATCCATCTTCAACAGTTGTTGTAAAACGTTGGAAGCCATTGTGATTGAACAAAGGCTGAAAATGGACGAACGTTGGTAGCAAACCATATCACATCATCGGAAAGTTAATAGCGATTGCTTGCTATTGCGACATCTGTTGCAAACTGTTGCAAAATCCGGTGTTGTGATTGGTTTGCAACACAAAACGCGTCGTGCAACATGCTATATTTAGCGCAACTGTTGCAGTCGGCAATCGTCGACGCGCCTTTAGCGCGATGCTAGAATGGCTAGAGTAAAAACCTAGCCTGCGTGCAGGCTTGGACTCTCCCGGAAGCTGGAGGGTCCACAGGCGTTTTTTAGGCGAGCATTTCAGGCTATGGAATCGCGGGTTTGGGCGCGCCACCAATGATCCGGTAAGGGTCTGGTAACTAAAGTATGATACATCATGATTCGCGCCGCAAATGAGGCCACGCAGTTTTGAAAAATGTGAGTCCGTGACTGTGAATTGGTATTGCATTTAAATTTCTAATTTAATTACAATTTCCTCTGCAAATTCTGACTGTTGCAAGTGCAACAGTTGCAACACCCTAGATCCGCCCCCAATGACCAGAAATGGTATGTATAACAGATGTTTATGATATTGTTGCACCATTATTTATATCGTCTAAATTTTATTGTTGAGAATGCGATACTTTCAAGATATTTGTGATGTATTAGTTCATTGCACATGTCCACGACTCGACATATTATACTGTAATTGTCGTTTGGGAATACACCCGAAGCCAAATAGCGGAGCAATTCTAGAATACCCGTCAACTTTTGAAACCGCATTTAAAGGCAGAAATAGAAACCAGGTTGCTCTAAAATCTCTTTAAATATAATGTCGTAGGTTCATATTGTGTGTACTTGTTGATAGTTATCAAATTAAATGGGGTTTTAAAATAGAACGAAGCAATTGTTATGATGAACTTTCCGTAATTTGACCCTTTTACTAACTGTCAACAGATGCAAATAGCGAAAGTGGACGGGTATTCTAGAATTTAGCGCCCAATAGCTTGTGCTATTAACAGCGCTGATAAATTCATGAAAGAGCACTGCTTTTCTCGAGACTGGCCACTGAAACCTTCATGGCCTTGATGAATACTTCCACGAGAAAGTAAAGACAAAATAATTAAAGACATAAACAACGTGAATTTCCTGTGAAGGAATTGTCGAGAACTTCGAGACGCTATAAATGCAAGCCAAAAACAAACAGCTGGCAGCGTGGTAGCGTGGTAGCGGAACATGCGCACTTGAGTCACTTTCGAGCACATATGGATGACGTATGCCGACACACAAACAAACGCAAAATTTAACAAATCGAGATCTGGTCAGCTAACATAGCTCGGTAAAAGGACTGGGCACGAGTAAACGCAAGAGGCATGTCAAGAATAGTGTGCTGCCTCCCTGAGGGGAGGCAGCAATAAGTGAATCTGGGTCAATTGAATACCTTGGAGTGATAATGGATAGCAATTTCTCTTTTATGGAATATCTGCAGAAGCTCTATAAGAAAGGTTCAACTAGGGTAAAATTGTTGTGATTGTGCGTTTAAACATTCCTCCACATGTAGCTGAAACTATTTATAAAACTGGGAATTCTTATCAGAAGTGAAATGCTGCCGTTGGCGCAGTGTTCAGGATCAGGCATGCTAGCAGAATAATGCGAGAAATTTTCTATAGCATGAGGATCAAATAAATAGAATGCAGAATCTAAACCACGTATTAAGGTGATCATATAGCCTTGTAATATTAAAATAACATACGGTAATCATATGGCGCGTTTATAATGTCAAAATTAAATATGACGCGAACAACATTTACTCGAAACGAGCCTCGCGAAGTTATAAATGATCAAACCTGCAGTAGTCATGTACTGTAGAACAGTTTTCTCGCGATGGAAGACAGTGTTGCAGAAAATTGCACGATATTCAAGATTGTGGCCATAAGATTGCTTTTTGAAAAAAAATTAAAACATTTGGAGATGTTTAACATCAAAGGCAAATGTCCGGTATAACCAACATTTTTAAATGTATTCATGGTCTTTCTCCATCATCGTTTGATAATACCCGAGGAAATAGACTAAATCTTGTCATTCCAAGGTTTAAGACAGAGTCCGGAAAGAAATCATAATTTGCTTACCAAGGAGCTTTGTAGTTTAACAAACTTCCACGGGAACTTAAGGAGGAACATTCTTTACTTTTATTTAAATCCAAACTTAGATTATCTTATTTTTAGACTTTTTTAAACTTTTTAGACTTTTCTACAAACTAGTGTGTTTTAAAGTTAATTAATCTTACACAGGTCCTCTATTTATAACAGCTGTTTCAGCTGAAAGAGTCAACCTGTATAAATATAAATATAAATATAAAATATTATTATTATTATTAGGGTTACGATTAGTGTTAGAATTTGGATTAGAATTAGTAATCGTAAGGATTATAGTTAGTAATTATTAGTAATAAAAACTAATTTTACTAAAGATTAGCCTAATTTTACCAAACTCAATTTCTCACCTCATTCGCATCCTCCTCCTAACCTCATTAAAGAAATACCTAATGGTTTTCCATGTTGCGAGACTTGAGAAAAGCGTAAAAAAACACGAGCCGCTAGGCGAGTGTTTTTAGCTTTTCGAAAGTCGAGCAACATCCCAAGTGTTTGGATCAGAGTATCCAAACACGGAAAACCATTAGGTATTTATTTTATAAAATAACCACAGAGAAATATCACTAAAAGTTATTAATATAATTAGATCAACATTGCAATTCTCCCAAAAAACACCAACTTCCAATCAGCGGAGGTCTTTCATGTCCTTCTAAGCTAATCGGCCAATCATGGATGGTTTTCTATTATGATTATGATGCTGACGACAGCAGACAGCCGAAAATAAGCTTGAGCTGTATAAAAAAACATCAGGGAAACATGCTTAGAAAGATGAAAAAGATATTTCCAATTGTTCCAAGCTACACTGACGAAACACGTGTCTGTAGATTATATAAATTATATATATATATATATATATATATTCAATTTTGTGAAACATAATCAGAGGTTGCCTATCGAAAACGAGACATTATTCAGCTGTCTTAAAATGTCTGTCAACAGAACTAGGTCGTGCAATTATGAAAACGGGTGTAATTATAACTGTGCAGATTGTGAAATTGTGTGATAATTATAACCTTTATATTCCTCTTAAAACTCGTTCAAAATGGCGGTTCCGAGAATTACAAATTCCGTGGGGCATGACCACTGGGCATGACCCGACGTCCGACCCTCCTAGACGTCTCGAACGTTCCCCCTCCAATATTCAAACTGCTCCGCCACCCCTGTTGAGGTATATCGCTTACCTAAGATATTTTAACTGGGACGGCATTCCTAAATTGGCAACTTGTGGCGTGCTACGATTAAAACTGTTTCTAATCTTTCACAGTGCGCTTTGATGTCGCGACAGATAACACAAACAAATAAAATAGGTCAATTGATTCGCGGACAACACAATGTCCAAAGTTCGTTGAAATATGGTCGGCGCATGTAGTTGAAGGCCAAACTACATTTCGTGGTAAATTCGATAACCCGCTTTGCACGACGAAGGCTATTAAGGAGTTGAGAATATCATCTGCAGAGGATGTTTGGCCATACAAGTTGAAAACGCCTATTCCTCAAGGTTTAAACTTATTATAATACACTACATATTCTATAAATTTACGGTGTTAATCATGCAATAACAATTAGTTTCATTTCTTAATATTTAAAAAAATGGTAGGAAGAAGTGAAGAACGGTCGTGATTCTGTGGGAGAGGTTAAATTAAATAATTATATAGATGCAATATCAATTATCACACACGCAGGCAGCAGCTTTATTCCAATCTATTTTTGTGACTCACTTTCATGGTTGAAACACGGTCAGGAAAGCCAGAAATCTTCATATTTTAATCATATCGCCGTTATTCTCATGTTTCTACAGGAAAACAACTCATCTTCACAAGGTAGAGCGAAGCCTCTCAATGAACGACTTCATCAAGTAGCGGAGCTACTCTGGGACGGCAGCTCCAGGCTCTGGAGAAAAATAGGATCCTTTCTCACCAGACTTAGTGAGCGTTCTTTCATAAACGTCTTGTATCGATTGCAATTTTCGATAGAGGTATACAACACTGATCTGTGAAACATGAAAAAAAGACAGTTTGATATATATATTATAACGATCGAAAACGATCTATATAGGCCCTAATGTCTCTCCGCCAGCTCCAGCCCAACATATCCTTAACCCGGCTCTGCTACTAACAGCTCTTGTATATACATGCAAGAGCCATCATTGGAGATTCCACGCATGTTTGTCGCGCGCGGAGGCAAAACATCATGTCTATAATAGCCCATTCATCTCCTTGTGACGTTTTACACCAGCATGCACACTCGATTGTTAGATTTTCAATTATATACTTTACCTACACGTTGCATCAGACGGAATGTGCTAGAAATATTCGGTTAAAAAGTACCGTCTCGCGTTCATTACCATACATTTTGATTCAATCATCACTGCGGTCAGATGTATTTAACTCAATTACTATATATTTCGCCAGTCATGTCACTGGTAGGGGTCACGAAAATTAACGGATCGTCTCAAAGTTACGATAATTAACGAATGGTGTATCCGATGACCTTTAGTTATCTGTCTGAAGAAGGCAAAGGTCTCTGGAATATACACACAAAAAGGTAAAGTTTTCACTCATATATATATATATAATTATCCCAATTAAAACTATTATATTATTATATATAGATGCATGCATGGTAAAAAGGTACGCATGGTATATACGTCTCTGTATATATAATTATTAATCTCACTACTGTGCTACCTATATAGTGCTTATTTATAGCTTTATACAGCTAAAATGTTACATCAGCGTATATGCATTAAATACTGAACAGACAACTATAGTAATATAGATAGATAGTTGGTCATCTTAGATTTCGGAACTAGAGTGAACACTTGTAACACCATATGACTAGTCGTGTGATGTTAGCATGAATAGGACTGTACAGGAGCGTTTACGCGATATGTCATATTATATATAATAAATATACATATATATATATATATATACATATATAAATATATATATATATATATATATATATATACAGTAATTATCTTCCTTCCGTGTTCTCGCGGCATGGCAAGTTTTTTATCACAGTTTAGGTCTACCTGCATAACAGCGATAAAGTGCAGTATCGAAATGGAGCTTTTCTTTCAACATAGTCTTTCAGAAACACATTTATTAGCTAAACTGCAGCTGGACTATTTTTCTTGTTTTAAATTTTGTTTTTGCTTCCTCACAATACATTATCTCATTTCTCGCTATATTTAATATTCAATATACTTAACAGTAAAAGGGCGGATAAAAAGTTCAATACAATTAAAACCAAAATTAAGTCATCATCAGGATAAAAGACAGCTCACTTTACTTTTAACCGTCGGTGACTGAGCCGACTTCATTGTCGAACACGTTGTTTCAATCAGGGCCGCCGAGAGCCGAGATAGGCCCATGGGAATTAGGTGGGGTTATCGTCTTTCATGGGCCCCTGAATGCCCTAGATTTAGAAGCTTCATTCTATATGTAGGATTTGCATGATGGTTATCGTTTCGGGCCCTTTATTTGGCATGGGCCATGGGACAGTTTCCCCGGCTACCCCCCCCCCCCCCCCCCCTATCGGCAAGGCTGGTTTCAATAGCACTCCGTCGGGATGACGTCAGTATCCATGTTTGTCTGCTTTTACCCATAATTCATGCGGCCATAACAAAAGAAAATAGCTCATTTGCAATCATTTGTGAATCAAATTTGGTTTGTTTGTCCGCATTTTGAGCTATTAATAGTAGCCAGATGCTACGCTATTGTATACAAGTTGGTTTAAGTACTGTATGCGTGTATACACCGCATTTTTAAGGATTGTTCAGTATATGGGTGGCTGAATGGTGCATGTACTGTACGCTTGTTGAACGGAGCACGTCTTGGATCACAACAGCACAAGTCAGACAAGTTTAATATGGCAATGTTATATGTCAGAGTGTGTATGACATAGCCATATATTCTTTACATTGCTTTAGTCTTTGAAAATCTTTAAATTTTCGAATACTTATTAATAAACGCATTATCTTAATGGCGGTGTCCCGCTATGATCTCTCTATATATATTACTGGATTATTCGCCCCCTGTGGTCAGCAATAAAAATTAAGCCACCGGTAGACATTTTGCTATCTCCAGTGGTTTCACCTTTTTAGCCCTGGCCTATTGTTATAAAGTAAACTCTCTCTAAAATTGACGGCAACGTCTTTATAATGGGCGTGGCTGGCCTAGTTCTTCACCAAAATCTTGACAGACACCTTTCTAAGGAGATGTTGTGTTTATATGGAGGCGAGCCAGCCCTATTGGATAGCTCTCTTTGCCAAGTCCTTTGTAAAATTTGTTTACGTTTATATAAAAGGAAGGCTAGCCCTCCGTGGCGAGATCTCGCTATTGATTACCCGAGATCTGGAGGGCTGGAATTTTCCATGTAAACGCATTCAAGATGGTTGACCCTCCTAGGAGGGCGCATAGCTTCGTTTTTGTTGAAGCAAATAAAACAACTGGATGTTTCTGTTTATCGCATTAATTTTCTAAAGTATTACAAGGTCGGTAAGGAGCTTTTATAAGGAGCTTTTGCTTGTTTGTCATCAATATTGGCGCCAATCACCAGCCCTCCCATGTAAATGCGACGCGAAATCCAGCCATCCCTGGAAGGCATGAAGGATGGCTCGATCGCTTCCATATAATCATCCCAACGTACAGAAGGAGCAGGTCTTAAAGATTCCGTCGAAAAGAAGGAATTAACTGTGTGGTATGCACAATACAGTTGTGTAAATATCAATGAGCCATTCTCAAAGACACGCCTACAAGGTTCTCTCTATTGACTGCATCTCAAGGCCAACCTTTTCCTGTGTTTGAGATAATTAAAGTGAAAACACATGTGATGTCATAAGTATGATCATTTACATATTAAACAAATCTTAATATCTCAAGAGTGAAGTGAGATATGAAGAAGTTGTAAATGGTTAGTCTTTATAGTTTCAAGAGTTCTTTCAAACAAAAGAGTTATTTTACAATTGAATTTTTCATTGCATAGGCAATGTTTTAAAAAAGCTAATGATCCCTATGCCGAAGATAATACAGTATACTAATCAGATACGTAAATGCATAATATGTACATTACTGCAGACTAAAAGTTTACACTATTTCGTCAAGTGCAGACTATATACATAGGCGTACCTGACCAGTTATGTTTGGGGGGAGGGGGAACATCGGATGCAGTGTGGCATGCGCAACTTCACATTTTGGCTAGATTTCTCAGCGGTTTCCTCACCGAAATAGGGGAATACTTCATCTATCGTATGTGAACTGTAAAACAACTCTAATATATTATGTTAATGCTACTTTAATATTAAAACAGTTCAAAATACCAAATTTTCGTGAATATGTAACAGCAATATTACCGGAATTTACCCGAAATTTCTCAGTTCAAAAAGTGCCCGAAATTTTCATTTTTAAAACGTTTGGGGGGGGGGGCAATTGACCCCCCGGCTGGTACGCCTATGACTATATAACAATAGTCAATCGTTCAACTGTGCTGTTTAAATATTAATAAACCTAAAAACATTATTTAAAAAAACTAATTTGTGCACGGCGAGGTCCAACAGACATAAATCGCGCTCATTTGTTAACCTCTTTGACGTTTGCCAGGTATCTCGATTGACTATGGGATGGCTAGAATGACTGCCGGCCAACCCCAATAACAAGGTCGCCCTGACGATTCCTTCATAATACCAAAAAAACGATGTGTTCAGAATAGTCACCGTGCCAAATTTGCATAAACGTGAACAAAAACATAGAACAAAGACTAATTTTTCGAGTTTCCAGACCATACCTCCATTGATTTGACTATCTTTTAGCACTCAGATTATTTCGTTCACGCTCGATAAACAATTTTTTACAATAACAACAGTGCAATTGTACACCTAAATAAACAAAACCGCAAACAAATAAGGAAAAAGGGTTAATGTCATGGCACGAAAAGGTGGTAATTAACTGCCAAGATTTTTAGTAACGAAATCATGACGTTTCGAGCTCTTACTCTGAGAAGGGCTCCGTCGAAACGTCAGTATTTCGTTACTAAAAATCTTGGCAGTTTACCACATTTTCATTTTGCTATATATCCAAAACACTGACCAAGTCACGGGTGACGTCAGAAATGAAGGTATAATTGAAATTAATTAGATTTCGGCACTAATAACAACACTAAGTTCAATAATAGGTATATATATATATATATATATATATGGCAAAAGTGACTGCCCCAACCGGGAACCTGGTCTCCGGAATCAACGTTTCGGCGCGCTAACGGCTAACCTTCATACAAAAAGTTGTGTATCGCTTCGCTACTTTGCGGGGAAGTGCGTTCGAGACGTTATGGTTAGATGAGATATCGGCGAATTTATTATGTATATGGAGAAATCACTGACTGTTCTGACCGTGTCTCAAAGGTTAGAGCGCCGAAACGTTGATTCGGAGACCAGGGTTCGATTCCCGGTTGGGGCAGTGACTTTTCCATATATGACTATATTAAATCCTCTCTAATATTAATTATATATATAAATGCTGTTTATGTATCGTCAATCATATCATTTTCTTTGTTCCAAACAATTTGCGTTAGTTGCTTTTTAGGATCATTTCCTTTTTCTCATCATTTGGTTGATTTGTTTTGGTGTCATTTGTATCGTTTGGTCGAAAAAAGCAAAAGTAGAATAACTTTGTTCATGACTCTAGGTCTGTATCATAGTAGTTAAAGCCTGTGGAAACAATGAAATCATAATAGAAAACGATGCAGTCCATGCATAATAGCATATGTTAGTTACTGATGCCGAATAATAATCACAATAATAATAATTATTATTATTATAATAATAACAATAAAGATGTTTTAGGAGCATTATACAGTAGTCTAACTAAAGGTTTTTTGAAAAGCACGTACTGATCGATCGTTTTATAATCTACATTTTGCAGCAACTCAACCAATTGACGTCAGCAAACTGTTTGACGTTTGAAATTTATTGGCATTTGATCAACAGCAAAAGTATATATACAGCGATTCTGAAAGTGTATTTACAACTACGTGATGGGCTTTAATATATGAGTATATAGAATTAAAGTCAGCTCTTCAAACTACAGACAAGGCAACGGTGTTGGTAAGTAGAAAGAGTAATAATCAGTATAATGCGGTATATCAATGGTATATATTTTCGTCATAAATATGAACGAAACAGCAAAAAAATGTATGCAAAAAGCGATAAAAACGAGAGTACAGGATAAATGTCAAAATATTCACTCCAGGTAACTTCGAATGGGTCATGCAGAAAGTGGGGTCAGTGTCTGCATTCCCGAGACAAGTGTGTTTACTATCGTACATTATGATTGATACATTGCCACGACTATATATGTAGCTACAATTAATGCTGGTACGTGTCATGAAGAGATCATAGCCATGGGATCTTTGCTGGATGATAATCTGTATGGGCTCATGCAGGATTTTATAAAAATATCGTAAATGTTCGGTAACTCATGCATAGGTGCATGGAATATTATTTATTTGCATCAATATTTTCAAAAGAATATTAATTAACGAGAGGATGCTCAGAAAACAAGAAAGCAAGAGTAATTTTACTTGACCTAGCTTGAACACTGCGGGGTAGATCAAATTAATAGATCTGACACTTCGTACGTGCAGCATATTTGCAAAAAATGGTTGCAATTTTATGATTATATTTATATATATACATGTTCCATCATCCTAACTTGCACACGATTTTATTATATTACACGATTTTATTGCACACGTTTTTATAGCGAACCTAAACAGATTATGACGATATTATTAGCATTATTAATCCACTTCGGCAAATTTTTATCAACATTGAACACACTGGCATTAAATACACCTTCTCAGTATAGTTCATTGTATACCCTTAAATTATATAACAGATTTTTCATAAGCATGCAAAGCTGTTTGGTGTTTTTGGGCGGCGGAGTTCCAATAATTGCCGAAATTCTCCGTGAGCTTGTTAATGATGATCGTGAGGATTTGTGTTTTCATGTATAACTCTTTCAGTTCGGCATGTAATTTCTTCATTCAGTTTTTCACGAAGTAATTGAAACAATATATATATCGAAATTTAAAACATTAGTGTTGGCTATCTATGATTTCGCAGAGTGACATTGACAGAGAAGTGGCGTGGTCCTATAGTCTATACTCTATAACCTAGCTTACACAAACCTAAACAATATTTTTGGTTGGTGACGCCATACTCGTCTGGTCAAATATTTATTCATGATAAGATATCTTCATGCTGTTTCATCCGCAACATTCGTTACGGCAACGATAGATATACATTACTGTCTAAACATCTGGAATATCTGTCATCTGCACTGAATATTTCAGCAAAGATGTCATAGTTTAATTTCTTCAAAGAAATAATGCTAAATGAGGATCCGATCACGTAATGTAATTAATTTAGTTGACACAAACGCGAATTAAACCATGAGTAATAAAATATTTATTTCGAGTCAGAGACATCAATGACGCAATGTATTTTTCTTATCTGATAAATATGATCAAACGAATTTTATTTTTAGGCTCAAATTAAATATATCATAACAAAGGCCAAGGTGGCAAGGGTAATTAGGTTAAACATCAGATAAAGACAATTTCCCGGCTACTCAATGTTGACATAACCTTAATCAAATCCGGAATAACAACAAACTACAGATTATAAGATAATGACTATTAACTTTGCGGTTTGTTTTAGCACAAATATTTCAGTAATATAGTGTACGTTTGGTTGCCAAACTTAACTCTCAGCGTCTCATATATTTGAGATACATAATCTGTATCGGATTAAAGAGTCAACACGTATTATCAGATTGAATTATTTGACTCTATATAATTATATGTATGGTTTTAAGGAGTTTTCAAGTATAATTTTTTGTTATTATAAAAAGCATTTCCTTCATTTGGGGCAACAATAGCCTCCTCCGCAGGCAACTCTGTGGCTTCTTTTTTCCTAAAAATGGCCAAAACAGCGTTGGAAGCTATTTGACTTGGGTTGCCTGCGGAGGAGGCTAGGGCAACAATTAGTATAAAAATTTAACCATTGCTGACTGATCAAATAGTAATGATTTTATCTATAGACTTGTTTTTCTATATTTTTAATTTTTGATTGTCGGCCGTATATAGCCATAATATATATACGTGTTTTCCCAGCTGGTCATATATATACGTCGGCTTCCTCAGCTGAGTGGAAGGGACTAGTTTAGACAACAACAACTGATACTAGTATAGTAACAACTGATACTAGTAACAACTGATATATAGATATAGACATCGAAGAAATACTAGGGTACTTCTTCTACTCAGAAAAATGATATTTTCACTGATGTGAAGATAAAAATGATATCCTTCACTAGTTCACTGTGAGCTATTTCATCGATTTCAATATAAGTTAGAAGATTAGTTACGTTACATGGCGCTCGAAGATAAAATATTTAATTCGTATCTCCGCACGGTCATAATGCATGTAATATCCTTTATATATGCCTGATATAACCTACCTCACTATCGCCTTACTTTCCATTAACACCAACTTTTGCATCTCCTGAGGTAACTCCATCACTATCCTCTATGCGTTTCGTTTCTCTGTTGTCAATTTCCATATTTATTCTTCCGCCTATATACCCCCTATTACCATACGCACTATTTCGACTCGAAACCCTCGACGCCTCTTGCAAATTTCGAACACCAGTTGTTGATACTATAATTAGCATTTTATATACCTCATTTTCTCTTCGACGTTTGCCTATATCATCATAATTATTAATCAGTAATTAAAACAGCATGCTGAGGGCATATAGTTAAGACAGCTGCATGTCATGCATGAGTGCATGACATACATCCGAAATATGCCATGAATTTGGAGCGGGAATAATAAATTATGAACGAGTTATGGCACTAGACCTTGGACAAAGTAGCAAAAAAATTAAAAGAAAGGAATTTCCTATGAACTACGTACCTTTGCTCAAGTTTGGCAAGCAAGATCTATGATTTTTTTGCAAGATACCTTATTCTTTTTGCCCATAGCTACGATATCGGGGCGATTATGCTGTAGTTGTTTGTCGGTCTGTATACGGAAATCCCATAGTAATTTATAACTTCATTTTCCATAACTCTCTCATTTGTCACTACATTCAAAACCATATTGCCTACAAAGATCCCAATGCAGTGCCTTTGCCACACCATCATGTTTGACTTTCCGGGCACATACGGCAGAGTGAATCGCGTCCTACGACTTGTCTATTTTAACTTTCACAGCATTTGTTCTTAGTGACTGGCCCTACGGTGTGCCCTTGACCTGATCAGATGATATGATCGTTGGAAGGTGAGGTCAGATAGGAAATACGTAATAATACAATTATAGGAAATACGTATATTCAATACGTATAACGGAAACCAACCTTCTGTTTCTTTTTTTAGATATCTCTTTTGTAACCACACCCAGCTTTTCTCACTTGCTACGTCTTCCGTTTGCCTTAGAAGTTTTCTCGGAGCTCTTTGCATCTCTCTAGTCTCTTGCATCTCTCTAGTCTCTTCCTAGTCTCCATTCCTGGCTGCTAATAATAAACAAACAAACAAACAAACAAACAAACAAACAAACAAACAAACAAACAAACAAATAAACAAACAAACAAACAAACAAACAAACCTCGTCCATTATTATTATTATTATTATTATTATTTAATTGTTAATTACAGCAAAAGATCTTAACGCTGGTGTCTTAAATGAGGCAGAAAAGTTCTTTATCCAATATCCTTGGAGTACGTCAGGACCTGGCGATCCATTCCAATTGGATATTTTCCTAAATTGTTTCATCATCAACTCAACGGTCACTTTAATCTCGCTTTGCTGCTCCACTTCAACCAGTACCTCCTCCAATTTTTGCAGCCATTCAGCTTCCTGGTTATGCTCTACACTTTTACCCCATATTCCATTCCAAAATTCTTTGCTTTCCTCTTTTTCATGTGTGATGTATTTTCTTTCGACTCCCTCTATTTCCTCAAAGAGTCTGTCTCAAACAATCTATTCTGCCGGGATTGTGTATCCCTGTCCTCATAACATCTCAATTTTGCAGCTTGTGCACTTACACTCTGCTTCAATTATTCAAAAACGACTCGATTTCCTTCCTGACTACGTTGTATTTTCTTTCCAGATGTTGACTAAGTCTTTCCTTGTAGTGCATGGCACCTGATACCACCCTTTCCAATCAACTGATATCTTGTTATAAGTTTAGTTTCGTTTAGTTTATTAGATTTATCACTCTTTGGTGAACGGAATACCCCAACAGGCTTCCGAGGGCCTACGATTTATCGTCGTTATCCGAGAAGACCCGAAAGTCTTACCATTTGCTGATATTATTGCAAAGGCAGCACTTTTTTCTCGATTATTTTTAAGACCCTGAGTGGAGGTCTGACCCAGGATTTGAACCTGTGTCTCACAGCTCATAGACATGTATGGTAACCACTAGACCATCTGTCTGATCTTCTGCTTGATCCATCTTTTCCACCATAGTTCTTCCATCCTCTTTCATGCCCCCCTTGTAACTCCCAGCCGTTCAGCAAAGGCATTTGCTCCAGCGATCACTAACCTATTTGATTCACTTATAGACTGTGTGGGAGCCGCAGCCAGGGTCTCTTCGCAGCGAGTGTATGAACCCAATCACCTCGTTAAGCTCCCTCGCCGCTCTTTTTAGCCTTGATCTTTCCACATTCCTTAGGTTAAAAGGTTTCTGGAGTTCTTCCTTCGCCAACTCATCTAGGATCATTTGTAAAATGGAAATCTTATCCTCACGCAGCCCTTCATCTCGCATCTTTTCAGCTATATGGTCGAACTGGCTGGTATTTTCTGCATACCTATCTTCCTCACCGGCAGCCGCCTCCTCTTCTTCCTCATAGTTTCCACATGTCGTCGCTTCCCATTCCCCGTCTAAGTCACCCCTTGCCTCTTCCGATCCGATGTTTCTTTTTATTTCTTCAATTTCTATATCAGACAGCCATCCATTTGTTTTAATTGCTCTGGCTTGGTCGGCTCACCTTTGCTCACTGATCTTAAAAATTCCTATGTCATTCCAAACATTCTTGTACTAGGATCACTCTAGCTTGATATAACATTTCATTACTATCCTGTTGATTTCCTTTGTCTACTTTAATCTAGCAGTAGTTGAATTACGACTCGGTACTGGCTGCTGTCCCCAGTCTCCTCGCCGGACATGGCACCACCACCATAGATTCGGATTCCATTTACGCTGTTTCCTATATTCGTAGTTTCATTTATGATCACGTTACATTGCGAGATTGCACGGGGGAAAGTCCATCCTACGTTGCCCGGCTAGTAGGACAAGGTTGGTTACTGCCATGATTCGCCAATCTCTGGCAGATATCGTTAGCGACCGCATATCGCTGTAGCCATCCACTCCTGGGCACGATTAACACCTTGAGTTACGGGGGATTTTCTTTAGAATGACCTTCTCTTTGATGGGTTGCCAACCAAGGCTAAAGACCCCCATCTACCCTTTCGTTGTAACCCTAACAGGGGTGGCTTTGGGGTTGCTAGCATATGCCAAAGGTGCTACCCCAGACTCTGGAGGTATTATTATTATTATTATTATTATTATTATTATTATTGTAAAGGATAGCCGGACCTCATATTCTGGTTCCCAGCCAGTTCGTAAAATGCCAAATAAAAGTGAACAGTCAATAACGTCTTTGAATTAACGATGGACTCGCTTTCTATTAGGACGATTTTAGTCATCTCTCAGGTGATAAAATGAACTTCTTTTATGTCACTGAATAATTTCTTAACTTCCTCAATAAGAATCTTCGTGCCACCATCCAAAACTACCAATAACCAGTGGAAGGATGTAGGTACCATGGGCGTTGCTCACGTATTTCAAATGCCAACTGGGAGTACTTAATAACCATCTTCTCCCTAAAGGCGGCTTCAACTATCTTATATCTAGATGGTTTTAGCTTCTATGGCTTCGAGCATTGAATCCGGGCATTGAAACCATAGACTATGGTTAGTCTCTTTACGAGCTTTAAACTCAAAATCCCAGATAAGTTTAGCATTTCTATTCTCAAAGACTTCTCCATTTTTGCTTCTCATTTTTGCTTCTCCATTTTTGCTTATACCACTTACAATCGTCAGGGCCTAGACATTTGCTTTTAGCCCAGGAGACAGCCAGACTCATCAGAGCGTTATTGTGTCTCGTAATATACTCTACATTAGCAAGAACAGGACAACCTGTCACCCAGGCCATTGTTCTACAGTTTCAGGGAATCGGGAGCATACACGACAGAGATTTGATTCAACCACTAAACCTCTAATTCTCTTCCATTCACGTGTTTCTATAATTTACTCCTAAAGTTCAAATATTGCAGCTGTCTTGTGTGGATCCAGTCATGTACTAAGCCAATTGTGGCACTCCTGTTCCTGTTTGGCCCAATTTGAGCTTTGCCATTCTTTCTGTTTGTAATCATTACATATCTTATTAGTAACAGCTTTCTGATATATTTCTTTCAGTTTTATCCAGCTCTTTTTCTAGTCAACATCCAGTGCTGCACCATCCAGTGTGATTAGCCCATTCGCAAAGTCTATTGTGTGACACACAGCACGAACGCTCTCCATTTCTCTCCATTGCAATTGAGCGCGAACTGGTTTGTCGCTAGGATCTTGTTGTAGTCTGAAAACGGACTTGACCATATGACGGAGAGTCTTTGTTGTTACACCTTTGCCGCGCTTTCCAATACTAAGTTATCTTCCTGGCGAATGTTCTCTAATACTCCTAGAAATTGGTAGTGAGAATCTTCTTTCAAACTTTCTATTACTTCAGATGGTCGTGGCTCTAAAGGTCGAAATGTGGAGAGAGGACTGTAACCAACCCCAAAACAACAAAGATCCTAACCCTAACCCCCCGCCTAACGAGTTTTCTAAGCGCATCCGTGTAACAGTTAATTACTAGTAGGGGAGTGGTTGCGATGCTGGCTAGGGATGGGTATAAACACGGCCGAGGGTTTAGGTTAGTAAACTCGTTAGGCGGGGGGTTAGGGTTAGGATCTTTATTGTTTTGGGGTTGGTCACAGTCCTCCCTCAACATTTCGACCTTTTGGGTATACTAAAGAACCACGACCTACTTCAGATGGACCAATCTTCATCTCTTCCGACCTCACTAGGCAACCCTACTTGACATGCGCCACCGCACAGTTCAGCTTATTCCACTGGTGTTCAATATTTTCCATCACATTTTCACCATCTTCATCACCGTCTCTATAAGTTTCCGCTTTCGGTTGACGCATGAATTTTCATGTCATCGATATATATAAGGTCAGTGATCTTCATACCAATTGACTTGGACAAACGGTACCCCTCATGTTGTTTTCAGTTTCCACGCGACATGATTTAAACATAACGTGAATAGCCTGGAAGACATACAAGGCGTCTCCCTGAGGTAGTCCCTTGTTGAAACTAATTATCTCTGATATCTCTCAACGCCTTCTTCGTTCTTTACTGTTATTTTAGTGTTTCATTTGCCACTAAGCCTTAATGCTAACCACGTAACCAATCTATCTGATCGGAGAATGATGCAGGGGAAGCATCTCCTTTAGCCACCAGCTGGTGGTATACTGAGTCGTTTGCTTTACGCAAATTGAACCATGCCACACTAACATTCCTCTTGCCTCTTTGACTAGCTTGATATACCATATACGATCTATCATTTAGTTATCAAACGTTCCTGCACTGCAGTTCTCTTTAGCTCTCCTCTGCTCACCCTGCATCAGGCCATATCTTTTTAAGTTTTTTGATCAACCGGTTTCAGTAGACCAATTCATTCAGATTGTTGTTATTCACATGTTCATTGAGACGCAATGCCACTACTTTTTCTGTTGATTTGGAAAGAAAAGGAAGGTTGGAAATCGGTGGAGCCACACCTTCAGCCAAAGATAAATTAACAATTCTAGTGATCACAGGTAGAAGCACATGAAGACACTCTTTCATGACTGTCCCTGGCAGTGGATCAAGTACGCAGGACTTGCAAGTAGAAGTACGGATAATTAAGTGTGTAAAGCTCATTTACAGTAGTAGGATGAAAATCGGTTAACTCATAATTAGGAGAAGTCTCATCAGGGAAAGGATTTTTCTCATCACAGGTGAGATTGCTTCTGATTGCCACAATCTTCTCAACAAAAAAGTCTGCTAACTTGTTAGCTCTTAAAGAATTGTTGAAGCACATCCCTTAGCCAATCAGCTCTTTTGAAGTTGTAAACAGATCGCTTGATTTTCGATTTTATTTGAATATTCAAATTAAGCTCAATTAAAGCTTATGAGTTTGTGGTCCGTATCGAGCACATCAAGAAAGTCCTGCATATTTTTTATTTTATCCGGAATGTTTGTGAGCACCAAATCTAGGATATTGTCTAATCTTGTAACCATCATCATGTGAGAATGCTGATGAGCTAACTTCTTTTCTGAATTCCGGTTTAGTAGCTTGTCGAAAGATGAAAAAATAATTTTCTGATCAGATTTGTTTTCGACAATGATAGAAGAATAAAACCTCTTTTTTATGTAAAAAATCAAAGTATTGACGATGTTTCATTGATTAACATAAAGTTCTCTGTCAATTGTTAGTCTTGTTGTACGCCAGCGACGTTCAAGTTTATGTATTTTGGATTTTTCTTTCTTCAGAATCTCTTCCGAATACCATGGCGCAGCAGGTCGTAGAGTGATTATGCGATTCTTTATAGGTGCATGTTGTTCTAATAGAGAAGATAGTTCTGTGTTATATTGATCAACCAGATCTGATATAGTCTTAGAATCTTCAAAAGTCAACAAAGGAGAGTTTGAGATGTCATCGCATAACGAAGTTTTATCCATAGATCGTAGTTTTCAATACTGTATTTCTTTTTACACTAACGGCGGTTTACCAGTGATAACTGACAATGCACAGTGAAATGATCGGATATCACAGGGTCATGGACAGTACAATTTCTGGCAATTATATCCTCTGATCTAGTGATAACAAGGTCCAAAATATGACCACTTGTGCGTGTAGGAGAATCAACATGCTGTTTCAGATTAAAGGTATCAAGCAAGTTAATAAAACGGGCTGCAATTAAATCATCAGTTGCGATAACGTGGAAATTAAAATCCCCAGTAATTAATAAGGGAGTAGACGTGGTAGCCATCAAGGAGAGATGCAACTATTCATTAAAGAAAAGTTCTGTAGTAAGCTTGTTCTTTTGTGATGGAGGAGATCGGTAAACAATGACAATCCTCAAACTCGTTGATGAGTATCTCATTAGCATATCCATAAATTCGAATGATTTAAATCTGGTAGCCTGCGTGAGAAGGCGGAGGAGGCTACATGCGTGCAAGGATCCTTTCTTTTTGGTCTGAAATCTCTTCTTATAAAGTAAAGCAACACCGCCTCCTCGAGACTCTCGAGGTACCTATAGTAAATGATAACCGGTGTGACATAACTCATTAATGACTTGTTCGTCGATTTCCCAGGTCGAAGCCAAGTTTCAGTCAATGCTAACAAGTCAATGTCATGACTAACAACAAAGTCTTTCACTATATATGAATTATTTTTAACGGATCTTGCATTTAAAAGACAAAAATCTACAGGAATACATGTTTGCAATTCAAACAGGGAGTAATCAACGGTTCTTGGTATAGTAATAAGATTGTTCGTGTTTGCAGAGTCTTGTTTGTATGGAAATAAGTTAGTATAATAATTAACCATTCTACGAGTTCTAACCAGCGAAGAAATATTATAAACGCTTTGCTTGACGGATTTACCAACACGAACACGACGGGTTTTAAGGATTCCAAAGTCAATCAAGATCATTGATGAAGAGATCTCTTGGCACTTTGAACTTTGACTTTACTTTGACTTTACTGAACGCCACTGAGGCCCGGCCATCGAAACGTCAGTCACATACAACAGTCTTTCTCAAGACTATACAACAATCTGGACGATCAACTCCTAGGTTCAAACCATTTACTTTATTAATCACAATCGATTAGCGGAGTTAATTGCTAACAAGAAAGGAGAGATGTATCTCCTTGTGTAACTTTTCCCGATGTTTTGATTCCTGAGGACACGCCATATTTACCACTGTTTCCCATCGCTGTCCTCCAGTGTGAGGTCTGGCGCGGGCTATATTTCCTCAGTTTATATTCAAAATCCCATACCAACTTAAACGCCATTACATGCACCCTTTCATCCCAACCTCGTGGGAGGGAGCGCCCGGGATGGGAGCTGGGTAAAGGCTGGCCACGTGACTCCAAGGATATTGGATTATTTTGTAACCTGGCTTATTCTCGCTTATATCATCAGGGGAGCCGGATCGCTGTGAAAACATACCACAAACTTCTATAATTGAAAGTACAGTATATGGATAATTTAAAAATATTACAATTTATTGGAAAGACAGTACGCATTGCAGACAGAAGTTGAAAGATGGTGGATTACTTCGAAAAATACGTTGATTTACTGGACATTTAATTGCTGTCATATTAAAGATAAATGATGATCAACGCCAGAACAGTTTGAAATATGCAGTTTGAATATAAAACGTCGAGACCGAAACCACACCAGAAATCTGAAATCCCTATAAATGCTTTCAACAGTCAGACTGTAAATTCAAACTGTTCTGGCGTTGGTCATCGTTTATCTTTAATATGACAGCAACAAATGTCCAGTAAATCAACGTAAAACAAATGTCCAGTAAAACAATTCGTCGGGGAACGAGCTGGAAGAAAAAAAGAAGAAAAAAAGTTCGTCTTTGGTTTTCTTAGAATCGTAAAAGTTTTTTTACGCATTAACAAACGTTTCGCTAAATAATTAACGTCAAAGGTAATCAACTTTCATCTCTGGCACAAATCTATCACCTCATGTGTTGCCTTTCGCGCGCTCACTGTCATCTAGTTTTTGCGTGAATATTATTGTTAGAGTTAGTTTCGTATACAGTAAGGAAATACTAACTATAAAATCATGATTTTCAATGTTTTTTATTTTAATTTTTTTGTTAAAACTGCTCCCAAAACTTGTGGGATGCCCTCGAATTTCAGTCTCTTGGCACAGAACAACATCGTTCTTCAGCAAACCAGCTGGCGAATTGGCAGCTAACTTCACGGGCCAATTTGCTGCCAATTCACTAAGCTGCAAATTTAACACCCCTCTCCCGTGCTTATAACTCGTTCAGACGGGACCAACTATATTTACAATTATAAAATAACCGGAAGTAAATGAGCGAGTACACGCTATCTGATTGGTTACTGAGCTCAAAAACTGTGAATTATAACTCAATAAAGCATAAGCTGACGTGATTCCTCGCGTAGAATTTGTCGTTTTTGACGGATTTTAAGTAGTTTAAATCACAAAAGAAAGTCAAAGAACACCTGGATATAAAGCTAATCAAGGTACTAACACAACAGAATGTTTTAACTGCAACGTTGAGTGCATTTTCATCGCTAAAATCGCCAACGTGTTTTCATCATAGGCTTCCTAGCAACGTGCGTTGCTATGTGCTAGCAACGTCTCTTATAACAGGTAAATCTACATTTTTCATGGCTTTATTGTTAATTTAATGGTGTTATTTTATAAAAGAAATAAAAAACTTTGTCTTGTGTGATTATCGAGTTATAATGGCACTCGAGAAGCTAGTAAAACACTCGGCTATCGCCTCGTGTTTTACACGCATCTCGCGTGCCATTATAACTCGATAATCACACGCGACACGTTTTTTATTTCTTAAATAAGTAATACATATAAACTATTAAAACATTCACATTCAAAATAAACTTCAATGAACTTCATTGAACACAATAAAAGAACATTTAATTTAAGCGCTTTTCCTTTCAATGTTTAAACTACTATATTATTTGATTTTTTCAACTTCCGTCACGAAGCGCGCGCTTCTTGACTCGGTGACAGACCGGCTAATCCGTTCCACATTATTTTCTGCTCGGTGGCTGAGAATCTGAACACACCATTCGATTCCCTATACAATTCTGCGTACAATGTAACAATGATATGCGAAAGATCCTTTCAATGTTTAAACTACTATTTTATTTTCTTTCAACTTCCGTCATGAAGCGGGCGCTGTACGCAGAATTGTATAGGGAATCGAATGGTGTGTTCAGATTTCTCAGCTACCGAGCAGAAAATAATATGGAACGGATTAGCCGATCTGTCACCGAGCCAAGGCAAGCGCGCGCTTCATGACGGACATTGAAAAAAATAAAATAGTAGTTTAAACATTGAAAGGATCTCGCATATCATTGTACGCAGAATTGTATGCGCCTCTTATAACTCGTTCAGACCAACTATATTTACAAATAAGCAATACATATAAACTATTAAAACATTCACATTCAAAATAAACTTCAATAAACTACATTGAACACAACAAAATTTTAAGCGCGCGCTTCTTGACTCGGTGACAGACTGGCTAATCAGTTTTAGTTTGGTATTTAGAGGCGTAGATGGCCAATGCAGAGTTAAGAAATCTATGGACTCTTTGGTAGCTGAGAAATCTGAACACACCATTCGATTCCCCGGGAGAGTGGTGTTGAATTGGCATCTAAGTGAATTGGCAGCGAATTGGCAGCTGGCGGCGAATTGGCAGCTAACTTCACGGGGTTTCTTCAGCAAGCCAAGTGTGTTTTTCAAGTGTCTTTTCGGTTCCGCCTCATCTATAAGTTCAAACTCGGGTGTCATGAACCGAAACGTGTCATCTTCGCGCAGTAGGTTTTCCTCGCCGGTTGTCGAGGAGAAGCCATCGTTCTCGATCATTCCATTGTTTGACTTGTATGGTACGACTATATATTAAATTATTGTGTAAATAACTTTACATTTAAGGCGCATTGTAAAAGCATTAGCCATTAGGTGACAATTATGAGGTGTGATATCCGCCAACATTAATCATTATATTTTGTCATTAAACATGCAAATAATTTACGAAGTTCGTAATTAAACTTTACATCCTATGGCCAGTGGAATCGTGACATTATGACATCCGTATTTGCAATTCGGCTATTTGATATTTGATATTTGACATTTGATTATGCACTTGTGCATTTAGTTATGCAATTATGATATGCTGAATTTCGTTCGGCATGACACGCAGAAACAAAATTAAGAATTTGGCAGCGGGGGGTGCCTGGTCACCAGTAAAATGGCGGAAGAAAGCGAGACAATATCAATATTCACGAGGAAATACGAATCCAACCAACGAATGTGTTGAATGCTATCTTGAGGCAATTAGAATCCAAGTGTTGACGACAATATAATAGATGGTTTGCAATATCGTCTCGAATGTCTCCACGACACAGTAATAAGATACGTCGATTGAGAGGGTCGTGAACTGTATAAGAGAAGCAAGAGAATGTCTTCTGCACAGGACTTCTGATATGGAAAAAAAGTGTTTACTGGAGAAAAAGTTTCACCACAGTTTCAAATACCTTTTGAACAACTGGAATTTCTATTGGAAAGGAAATTTAAAATAACTGAAATCGCTCAACTTTTCGCTACATGCAAGCGTACAGTTGAAAGGCGCTTACACGAATTTGGACTATCTGCAAGAGCAATATACACGTCTTTGTCAAATTCCGAATTAGATTCATCGATTGGTAACATCCTAAGCTTAGGAAGCGATTTCAGTTATTTTAAATTTCCTTTCCAATAGAAATTCCAGTTGTTCAAAAGGTATTTGAAACTGTGGTCTACCTTTTTCTCCAGTAAACACTTTTTTGCCATAGTAACGCTACAAGGGTTGCTATCAGAAGTCCTGCGCAGAAGACATTCTTAGTGTTTCTCTCATACAGTTCACGACCCTCTCATCAACAATTTGGAAATCGACGTATCTTATTACTGTGTCGTGGAGCCATTCGAGACGATATTGAAAACCATCTATTATATTGTCGTCAACACTTTCGGATTCTAGTTGCCTCAAGATAGCATTCAACACATTCGTTAGTTGCCAGGGTGCATTCCATGTAGGTCACGCCGAATATCTTCGGCGTGAGTTTGAAGAGCACTCGGCGTGCTGGCGCAGAATCTAACTATGGTTGGCGCACGTCGCGTGCGGTGCTTGGCTCTCGATGTTCGGCGCGCTGCGCTCTCGATGTTCGACGCGATGCGCCGACTTTGTGGGTGAGAGCGCCGGAATATACGGCATAGAGAAAGTAATAAACTGTTAATGAATAATGACCAATCAATTGCGCAACCTTCAGAGTTTGAAATAGGAATACTTGTTAAATAAATTGTGAAGCTGTCATCGTCAACCGATGCGCATACTTAATTACTCGACTCGAAGTTTCGAGAGAGTTGTAGCTGAATTTTACAAGGCGTTACTAGTGTTACGGATGTTAATTGCGTACCGGATATTAATTACTGATGTTCATATAAAGTAGATTAGTAGAATTAGTAACTTCTCGTGCCTACGTAAAAAGGAAGTCACGGATGGCCAACCAAGGGCAACGTAGTGTATATAAGAAATTGTGAAATGTAAAATAAAGTGTGTTCCAACAGCTTAATATGCGCAAAGATACAAACCAGCTGAATATGCTATATAGTTATTAGTTGCTAACTTGCTACGCATTGTGATGGCGTACTAGAGTCGTACGCCTCCAAACCGGAAGCATGGGTACGAGTCTGTCGGCGCATGGCGCAGCGCTTGAAAAGCCCTTGGCGTATCTTCGGCGTGAGGTTTACATGGAATGCACCCTGGGTTAGTTGTGTCTCGCTTTCTTCCGCCATTTTACTGGTGACCAGGCCTCCTCCGCCGTCAATTCTGAGTGATGCCGAACGAAATTCAGCACATAACTAAATGCACAAGTGCATAACTAAATGTCAAATATCAAATAGCCGAATTGCAAATACGGATATGTCATGTCACGATTCCACTGGCCATAGGATGTTAAAGTTTAATTACGAACTTCATAAATGCATGTTTAATGACAAAATACAATGATTAATTTTGGCGGATATCACACCTGGGCAGTTTTAGTGTAAACTATTTCTAGTTTGATAACATGACTTGTACACTGTACGTGAAATCATGCATATGTATATCTTTGGAATTATGTAACGAAATCACTTGGAACTGTGCATGCGTGTGAGTATGCCAAATAACACCAAGCATGTGAAGTTTCGAGTGATTAACATTTGTTTCGAGAATCCCAAACATACACAGGCTTCTTGAATATTAGTCATTATAAGTTATAACAAATTTTCACATCTCAAGAATGAAGTTAGTGAGATACGTATATAACTATAAGCGTTGTAAATTTATGTTTTTTTAAATATAAGTTCAAGAGTTCTTTCAGATACAATATTATACACTTTAAAGTCCCTTATTACCGACACACAAATAAAAATTCAAAACCAATATAGAAAATTGGATTACATATTATTTTGATCGAGGCTTTTTGATTTGTGCGAAGTATCATCTCATTTAAAAAGTATAGTGCCGTGTATATGGGAAACGATTCCTGTATAGCGACATTCTTATAAAAATCATATGTATGCATTGTTAATACACGTCCGCAATGACCCCAAACGTCATTTAAATTGGCAATGACGCCAAACACATAATACCAACCGCGCTTAGGGAGTAATTGAGTCCAAAGTTAAGCGCATTTATATAGGCTGATGACAGCCGGATCTTTTAGCATGTGATAACACCCGATCATCAAATGGTCATTGATTTTATCACGGTCTCTGGGCAGACAGCTGTAAATGTTATAATACACAAGCATTTTGTACTAATAATTATCAGCAGGCCAACGTTTTACACAAAAACACGTCTGCATGGCGCCTAGGGACGTTCTCCGCACTTTAGAAGTGAGTATGAGAGTTATTTAATGGTCCACGCAAGGGTCAATATTCTGGGACTATATTAACAGTAAACTACAATTAATCGGTAAGTAACGTAGCAGAAATTGTTCCTTTCGCTTACTAGCGATAAGGACGATAAGCGATGGGATGTGATGGTAGACCAGCATCGCGTGGCTAGAGTACTTAGTAATATAATACCATTTTCAAGTTATAGATACAACACTTGTGCAGTTGTCACATAAAACTCAGTAACGTAATTTGCTATATTAAAGCGAAGTCTAAGAACTTGTGAAAATACGAATATTATTCTGTCGAATAGATCTTTGCCATGTTCGCGGCTTCAATACGCACTACACGCCGGCTTGATATCGAAGTTGAACTTGAACGATATATATGTTGCGTATATGCAGTGTAGAAATACATATCAAATATCTAAAAAGGTTGATGTATACTGCCGAAATAGCGTGTAAGTTGTCTAACGTTTCAAGCGAAGGCCCTTCGTCAGAGAGTGAAACGTAAAGTGAAATAATAACTGAGTACGTGAGACTTTTATAGAATGGGAGTCTCACTCAGTTATTATTTCACTTTACGTTTCACTCTCTGATGAAGGGCCTTCGCTCGAGACGTTAGACAACTTACACGCTATTTCGGCAGTACACCAACCTTTTTAGATATTTGATTAATATTAAGTGCGCCACGATTCATTGGCAACCTCGATTGGAAGTCATTGTCTCGTGCTCATTGAAGCGAATTCGGAAAATGATCTTGGGCCAAAGCATATTCTTCATTTGCGTTTTAATGATTCTCATTTTGGTCAGCCAGTAAACTGCGTTCCAGCTGTTTTGGTTTGTTTTTAATTATATATAAGTTTGAAGAAACAATCGCGCATACAAAGCAAATGTTATCTCATTGATTTGTGAGACTATACAAATAACGGGCCATTAACGGCGAATGCAACACTCTCCTAATACATAATTTATAACATCCAACTCATGGGCTCATGCAGGCGGCTCATGTAAAGGTGGCATGTTGTGGCAACATTTCCCCTGTTAAGGACATACGAGGGGACTGTCAGAGAAATAACGTTCTTTGATTGGTTTATTTTAATTTTGTCGCAGTTGTTGTTTATACGATGGGACAAGTTGCGGGGACAACATTTTGTCCACGCGACAATATTTCGCATGGTGCATACGACGGGATTTGTCCCTGCAACATGTCCCCGAGACACGTCCTCGCGATTTGTCGCCTCGTGTGTCCACCCGTAACGTAAAGGTGTGCGGACTATATCTCTATAAAATATGACATAAATCAATATGTCACTAAATACGTTTGCGACTATAGGTTGTGAAACACATGATATCTAGATTTAAATATCACGAACATTTTCAAAATCGTTTGTCATTGAATCCCTTGTATTTAATAAATATGATTGATGAAATGAATGAATTGAACGATTTATATGCATTATATTGCCCTGAACTAAAAATGCCTACATTTCCGTTTCGTCTGCATATAAATCGCGCAGATTGGCGCGTCTGATCTGGCGAAAAGCAATTGCACCATGTGGTGGAGCGACCGCCTATATATATATTATATATTCAACAATGCCGAATGAATTTGAAGAAAATTATGTCGAGAACGTTTGAAACAATAATATGATGAATGGTTCTAACCCAGCGAATAATTCTTATCTGATAACGTTTCGTCAGTTTAATTTATCAACGGAGAATTGTTGTTGAAATATACGCCTCAAAACGTTAACAAGTAGTGTGAAAGAAGCCATCGTAAATTAACAATCGTATTTGATGTTTAAAGACCTCTAAAACGATTTTATGACCTCTAAAACGCTCCAGTTCTGCTAGAACGATTGTAGTGTTTGAGTCGAAGTTAACATTAAGGAACAGCTCTCATCTCTCAGCGAGTTCACGTCGTCCAGAAGATGTGAAAATGCTCAAAGTTGCGTTGTAAACAGAACGAAGACGGTGTTGATAATACTCTTGCAGGGACTACACATTATTTATTCTCTTTGTTTCGCCTCCCCAATCCCTAAACGCCTGCTTCGCAGGCTATGTTTTGAAGGCTGTGTCGTGGGCGAGTTGCCGCGTCGTAAATTAAAGTCCCTATTGTTCTTGCCGCGAAAACATAAAATCCATATATTTGTTCTACCGTGTAATGTTCTGTTTATTATATGGACAATAAAAAACACGAACCCTGTACTACCCCGCGTGAAGATAATTAAACTGTGTTTTACCGTAAGATCTTTCGGTGAAATATCTTTTATTTCCCTGTTTCCTCATTAATGCATAGTTACTTGCTAGAAACTCTTTAAAAAGATTGATATCATTTATAAGAGTTTTTTTCTTCGTATTTTCGTTTTCCTGTTATTCGCAGAACTGGCTAACTTCGTCATCACTAATCTCTTTATAAATCTGCCATCAGTTTCGGTGGCCATGTTTTGACGGGAAGTGGCAGTTTTGTCGATACGCCCGCGAGCGTGACATACAAGAAATACGCCACTTGCATCCCGGATGTAGTGAAATATGAATTCTACGAGTGTCCTAGTTCCAAAATACCCTTATCTATATAATAAATGGATATATGTTCCCAGAAGAAATGTGTTTGATTAAACCAAAAACAAATGCGCTTAATTAGAGGAGCTTTAGCTACGCAGTCGTCAAAATCTTGAATAATCAATATAGTCGAATGTTTTTTGGTAATTAATATTTTTTTGATAATTTTATTCGTACGTGTATCGCCAATGTAGATTTTAGATTATCAGACATTTTTAATACTTTTGCTAACTTTTTTCTTTCTTCTTTTATACACGCCCTTATGAAAAACAACCTTTTTAATATGTTATTATACTTCGTATAAGTCAGGCTGATCAAGCTTTAAAATATAATGAAATAAATAAACAAATCAAAATATATTACAATAATTTTGTTTTAGTTTAGTTTGTTTAACATTTACGCATCTTGGGATAGCGAAATGTGTAATTATATTTCCATCCTGTATGTAGACTCTATATGACGAATTTTAGAACATCCTCAACGGATCTTAAATGCCATATATGCATTAGGGGCTGTTTACATGAATCCGGATTGAGTTTCATTCCCGATTGAACCCATACAGAATCCCTTTAGGTGTTTACATGAACCCGGAATGAGATGCAGCTCAATCCGGATTGAGTTCATTCCGGTTTTCATTCCGGATTGAGTTTCATTCCGGATTGAGTTTCATTGAAATTTCATTCCGGTGTCATGTAAAGGTGCGAGATTTCATTTCAGAATGAAAAATACGAGATAGAAGACTGAAACGAACATGAGCGCTTTTAACATTTATAGACGACAATTTACAGTTAGAGACAGGAATTGCGCCGACGTCATATTGTTCAATATAAATAGCAAAGAGCTCTTTGTCGACGACGTTATAAATTAAAGGTGAATTAAATGCTTGTTTACTTGTGAAAGGATCGATTATCGTTGCTATAGTAATGCTTTTCCCCTTTTCTTTATGTTTATTCTTCGCCATATTATTAGTTTAAGGCACATGTTGAAATGTACAAGCGCAGAAATCGTTGAAAGAAACATACCCGCCATCTTTAAATTTCAGATTTCGCGCAATTTTCGATCCTGGGATAGAATTCCTATGTAAACGCGGTTTGAATTTACGTTCAATCCGGAATTAAACTGAAGCTGGATTCATGTAAACAGTTCATTGGCCTGCGAACGCAGCCGCCTATATATACATCTGCATACGAAAGAACTCATGGATGATTCTAGAATGTTTCTTAATTAGACACCTGCAGTCCTCGTCGGCATGGTGACTGCTGAGGAGAAAACGTCAAACTTCTCCCATGCATTTTCCCCCGTTGGTTTGAGAGGTAAGGAACAACAAACCATTCTAGAGTTCTACGACTCGACTAAAGCAACTGAAAGACTTCAGAAGAAATGTCATAAGTCTTGTGAAGATAAACGTGTATATGTTTGAAAAAAGAATCGCACAACAACAGCCTGATTCAAGTAAAGTAAGTCAATTTGGATGAAGTTTCATATAAATCACGAAATGACGTCACATAGACTATCGGTAGTAAAATTCGAAATTAAAATCAGATGTTATTTCTAAAATAAATCATTATCGTAAGAGTTAGGGTTAGTATTAGGATAAGACAATTAGTCTTTTAAGTCCAGATTTAACCTGGTGATTAAAACCACCCCGGTTTAACCTGGTTTAACCGTTCAAACCTGAGGATCGCATATTTAAAATTTTCAACGACTTCACGGTATAAATATAGTGCTTCAAAAAATAAGTAAACGAAAAAACGATTGCAAAATAAATGGGCACGCGACAAATATAGGACCGGTTTAACCTTGTTGTTTATTGTCCTGTTTCAATAAAATAGCGCAGGCTGTCATCGGCTCCGTTGGAGAACAGTTTCATGGAAAATGGAATAGCTGATCAATATCAAACTAAATTTTCCTTCACCATAAATCCTTTCAACATGTAGTTTGATCGAGTGAAATGCCAAATATTACCTATAATATACCCAGAATCTTATCCCGGCATTACCACCACTATATATACAGAACTCGTGACTAGGCTCTCGACAACGGCTTCCGTAGCTCAGTGGTCAGAGCACTGCACTAGCATCGCAGGGTCGCGGGTTCAATTCCAGCCGGAAGGCCTTGAAGTTGCATTTTTCGCAACTGGTCCCGGTTTGGTCTTAAAATGTATGTATTCCAACACTCGAAATTTTCCTTCACCATAAATCCTTTCAACATGTTGCTTCAATTAGTCGTTTATTTTATGTCCTTTTAAATCAGTTTCCTGTCCGGCCCAGTTAAAATCGGTCTTACAAGACTGATGAAGTCGTGAATCGAAAAACGTGACACACGCGGTAACACAAGATTAAAAATTGAAAATCGACAAGCGCCAGACAAATGAGATCCACTCACACGCCAAGTTGGATTTCATAAAAAAAATCTGTAATTTGGTGGCATTTTGAATTTTCATGATGCTACGCGGGTGTACGCAAGATGGGTTTTTCTAGAAAAATGAAAGTTTTCCAACCTGATTTATGATAATTAATGCTAATTCATATTAACATAATGTGTTTTGTTCGGAAAAGTTAAAAGCACCAGTAAAAGCCGGTTTATTGGGCTTTCAGAAAATGTTATTAGTATTGTTATTTCCAGAGATATCAATAGAACAAAGAGGTGGTTCAATTTTGGATGTTTTTCAGCCAGACAGGAAAGAGTTAAGAGAGAATGAAACGTCCGATTACAAAGTCCAAAAATATTTGAGTTACTATCTTAGACTTTAGCTATTCGAATACGTATTTCCTATATTTGTATCATTATACGTATTTCCTATCTTAATTTATTCGTCTGACCTCGAAATTTATTCGTCTGATCTGGCACACCGTAGCATTTTATACAATAAAAATAAAAATATGCAAAGTACAGTTATAGTTAAGTGAATATTTTTAAGCCAGTCAATTTTAAAAAACTAGGACATGCCTGATATGGTAAGTGTTCTATCGCTTTCAATTGATAACCAATGTCAGTTTACAATTCAAATATTTCTATTTTGAATATACCTAAAGGCTATATACTCTCACCGTACGAAGAGCTTTTTCTCCTCAATAATTATTGTTCGTTAGTTTGAGTGATTGCATGACCTATTTGTGTCATTGCTTTTACTGATGCCGTATTCAACCCATATACACAACATATTTATACATATTTACTAGAACTAGACTGATGTACGATTAAGGAAATGCAATTACTTTTTTCTCTTTTCTTTTTCTTGTGGACACTGATACTGTATGCTGAAAACTATAGTCTCGAATATCATTGTGTAGAAAACTCCATGCTTATTATAATACGGTGAACGCCGTTAACTGCCAAGTTGAAAAGTAAAATATGTAGAACTTATACTTGATGCATATCATCATGAACTCCGGGATGGAATTTCAAGATCAATTTCAAGATCAATTTGAACCTACGAAGACGAGGTGCTAATCCCGACCTGCGTAGCGTCATGCACGCGAGCTGACAAAATCCACTGAACTATATTAAACTACAGTATAGGTCGTCGTGTGTAATCAAAGTATCCAAACAAGAAAGGCAGTAAACAAATTAATGAAGGAATAAGTCATACTTAAAGACACTTTCGAGCGAAGGCAACATGATTTTTACATTTCTTGTTTGAAATATGGCAGTAGATGGTAGAGTTTCTTTTCCCCATCCATGATCACCAGACCGCGTATTTATATTTGTAGTCTCTGTCGATAAGATTTTGAACGTTATCTCGGCCAATATTTACTCGATTTCAATTCTGAAAAGATTTGGAATTACCTAGTCTAAATACATAACACACTTACCTATTATACTGCCTATTATATTACGAGAACGTGCATACCCTTCGTAAAAATGGTTTATGTACTTAGAAATTAGTGGGCAATCAGCCAGCCGCTCTTCCGCTTCGTCGTATACTTTGAACGTTATCTCGATCAATATTTAACCGTTTTCAATTCTGAAAACAGATTTGGAATTAGCGAGTCTAAATACATAACACACGTACCTATTATATTGCGCAAACGTGTATATCCTTCGTAAAAACCTATATAGTCAAGTTCGTCATATCACCACTCGCCAATGGCCGCCCTTCAAAAATATTGTCCGATTCAAACGACTTCATCACCCAAAAACGACTTTTTACTTCCTATACGAAGTTGGTCTTTCCACGCTCCGCTTAAATATATATAAATATATATATACAAACCTTTAATGAGAAATGGATCTCTGCCACGGCGAGATTATCACCCTCGCTTCGCTCGGTCATTTCGCGACCTCGTTTGCGAGGGGATTAAACTACAGTAGGTCGTGTCTAATCAAAGTATCCAAACAAGCTAGTAAACAAAGTGAAGGAATAAGTCATACTTAAAGACACTTTCGAGAGAAGGCAACGTGATTTTTACATTTCTTGTTTGAAATATGCACTCTAGTACCATTGTGAGGAGACTGTATGCAGAGATGACGTTCAACTTCTTGACGAAGACTTCGCAGATCGCATCACGAAAATGGCAAACTCGCTCTGTGTACGTGTTTATCATAAATGCTTGATTAAGGTTAATTCATACTTAATACTTTTTGTTGTCTATAACACTGTCAGTGACTCGAACACATTAAATATTGATTTAGCATTTACCCATAATTCTTGCGGCCATAACAAAAGAAAATAGCTCATTTGCAATAATTTGTGAGTCAAATTTGGTTTGTTTGTCCGCATTTTGAGCTATTAATAGCAGCCAGACTCTACGCTATTTATTGGTTACAGGAATGAACGGGCCAGCTCGCCTTCATGTAATCAGGACTTTATTGTCAATTTTCAAGTCAACTTTTTAATATGTGGTTATATTCTAGGTTAATGTTCCATTATAGTGTTTTTTGTTTTTAGTATTTTTATCCTTGTACTATATATCAACATTCCAGGCTACAGGTCCCTACTGAAAATCGCCTTCTGGGTGAGTAATTAAACTATTTGTCCAACGCTTCGGTAGAGATCACTGATTAGTGGTGCGCCCATAGAGAGGCATGCTTGGTATTATGAAAAATATCCCAATGAATATAAAAAAATGAAAAATATCCCATAAAAAGAAAAATATAAATAAGTACTGTCTGCTTTCCAGAAATTAACTCTTTAAAAACATCCAAAATTGAACCACCTCTTTGTTCTAAAAAAAAAAAACTTAAACAAACTTAAGACTTTTTTCTAATTTTGTTTTTTTAGCTTATAATTGTATTTTGAAGTTTTTGTTATTTATTTTTATTGCATGTATTTGTTATTTGATATCTAATGAATCTTCTATTATCTTATAAACTGTAAACTGTAATGCGCTAATGGACTATAGTGTACTATATATTTTGTTGTAGAAATAAGGACTGGACAAATCCGGAATTACTGAACATTTAAAGAAACATTTTAAATTAACTTTTTGTTTTTCTTTTCTATATAGTTCGTAAATAATAAATAGGTTCAAGTAGTCAATTATAAATTACCTAAATTAGTGAGATTTATAATTGTATATATATAAAGAATTTCAATAAAGTTTACATTGTTATTATTATTATTATTATTATTATTATATGGTTTTGGCATGTTACACGACTTTGATACAGGGGTGGCGTGGTCCACCGGGATATTTCCCCAAATTTTGAAAATTATTGATTTTATATGTTCTTTACTACTTATTTCATATGTTTCACACTTAAATAATGTATTTATATTATATAATAATATATTTATATTTAAACAGGGTAATTCCGTCAGTCAAGGACTGTTATCAGTTGGATTTATAGTATTAATACAAATTGAAAATTAGCATGAATTGACATATTGACTATAATTAAAATATCAGTTGTCTAACTATGACAAGCAAAGAAGCCATATTACACGACAATTTTTGACTGAAAATGTGTGGTTATGGCATTAGAAAGTTCATCAGGAGAAGATAAAAGTTTAATACATGAAGGCAAAGAATTACAAATAAAAGCTCCATTATAATAGAATGAGTGTTTAGCAATTTCAAGCCTAAGGTCTTGGACAAATTTGAAAATCTAACAAATATAATTTGTTACATTACTACATTACTACATACATTATTAATCATTGCTTTTTCGTTTCCTGATGTTAAATGTATTATTCGTGTAGTGAAAAGGGGATAAATATTGCAGAGTGGTTTTCAGATAATGAAGCGACACAATGGAAAACAATAGAACGGAATACAATAGAATATAATAGACAATACAAAGTTATTTCAAAACTTTAAACTCGAATTTATCAAACCGCTATTTTACTAGGCATTACATTCAATATTAGTCGTATAGACATCAAATTCTTAGAATTTGATCATTGTAAATAGATCTCAAACTTAAACCTCAAAAATTTAATACATAGTAAATATATGTTTTAGAAAATTTCTTTTTCTCGACTGTGTTTATCCGAATTTTGGCATTGTTGCAAACAAATTAAATGTTTGAGATAAATATATATAAATTTATAATTTTTTTGAGGTTTACATGTTGGATATATCTATTGGCTTTACATTAAACCTAATTTTATATTTTTCCAGTCTTTACTTTTCTTGCTATTCTTGCGCGAACAAGTGCCCTTTATTACTCTGTTGTGGGTCGTTTCTAGGTTACCATGGTAACAGCACATTGTTGTGTCCGCATAATTTATGATATCCTACCATTTCCATCCAAAATATTTTTAAAATACAAACATTAAAGAATCTTATTATTTTTGTCCAAGACCAAATTTGCTTTCCTAAATTTCTAACTACAAAATAACTATTGAACTCTCAGGAATACTTCCCATCGAGAAAAAATTTAAAACTTTATTAAAAAATAACGTTTCGGTGCAAGCCCCTTTGTCAAGATACGCGAGTACACAGATTCTTGAGCGCTAATATATACTCTACCATCTAATTAAAAATGCACATATTTTACAAAAAAAACCTAATATTTAGTCCCCGAAGTATTAGGCCACATAAAAAAAATTACTTGTTTAGCGTCCACCCATTCCAAATTTTCCAGGTCGGGAGGGAGGTTTTTATTTTTTATATTAAAAACCGTCATGACAAAGCAAACCGGATATAAAATTTCAATCAACCGTGGTTACTACTTACACTTTTGTGTCTGATCATGGTCTGGGCGGGACGCTAAACAAGTAATTTTTTTAATGTGGCCTTAATGAATCTAACTTTACTTGTATGCCCAGAATCCCTCCCTTGTTGTCGGATCATTTACATTTGTTTGTCAATTATTTTAATCTTCCAACCATTATATCCACTTTCAAAAAAATGCCCATACAAATACTCACCTGCTATTCCCGGGCCTACAACCCTTGCCGAACCTATTCAAACTGCTCTTATGGTTATTAAATATTTTCCTAAATGATGTAATCGTGCTTCCCACATAAATCGGAGCACATTTCTTACTGTTATATGATAAATAACTCCCACTGAATCGCAATCAAATGTGTAAATGAAGTATGTATTACCCGCAAAATTACATCCTTGATCAACATATTTACAAATTTGACAGCGAGACTTACCGCATATCTTCATACCTTTATCACTTAAAGGACATTGTCTAATATGACAGAACTCGTAAAATGATAGAGTAACACCTTTTACAACTTTTCTGTATTTTACTTCGTTTTTGAAATATTTCAGTTTGTTTGATATGTAAATGAGATGGTCTCTGAGTACGTCAGGTTCAGGGTAGAGAATTTCACTCCTTAAAATATTAGTTCCATCTTCAAGTTTGTTCTAAAAATTTACTTGAAAATGTGCGTATAATAACTACTCATGATAATGAACGTTGTAAACTTAGCAATCAGTGCATAGATATAAGACATTTTTTAATGAGTTAAAATTCTCTACCCTGCACCTGACGTCGGAGACCATCTCATTTACATATCAGACAAACTGAAATATTTCAAAAACGAAGTAAAATACGGAAAAGTTGTAAAATTAAGGTGTTACTCTATCATTTTACGAGTTCTTTCATATTAGACAAACTTAATTTTTGTTGCCAATGTCCTTTAAATCTGAGTCTTCACCTTTCAATTTTGCTCTAACCAAAAGTAATCCTCAAAATTTTTTGGCCTCCTATATGCTATCATAGACTTATCCCCAAAAATGTCCTTCATGTCATCCGAAGCATCCAAAATAGGCCAGATAGAATCAATATTATTCCTTACCCCTGGCAACGCTAGATGAAAATTAATAATTACTAGAGGCACCTTTTAACCTTGGATTTATTCCTACCATTTTCCTGACAAAGAAGACTATCTCTATTTTGTCTTTTTGCTTTAATAAATTGAGATTCAACTACCTTGCGTTTAAATCCCCTCTTAATAAAATGTCCTTTCATTTCCTTCAACCGTTCTTCAAAAACTTCATCTGAGTCACAAATCCGCCTAAGCCTAATTAATGCCTGCCCATAAGGTATGCCTTTCTTGACATGCAATGGATGGCATGATTTATAATCTTTAATATGATGTGTATCTGTAGGTTTAGAATACATATCCGTGGTTAGCCTATAAGTTTGACTAAAAAATGCAAATGATACCTTTCATCAACTGAAAGTGTATATATACTGAATATACTAAATTAGCACAATGACTGAACCTAATAAGCCAGTTCGTAATGTCGACTGCGCATCAAAATGACGTGTTCTGCGTCGGGATAAAACTTATTTCAATTCATAACATCAGGCTAAAACCACAATATAATTTGCATTTCTATTTACACTTGCAAATGCGTTATACTGAATTCCCCAGCCTGATGTTATTAATTGAAATAAGTTTTATCCCGACGCAGAACGCGTCATTTTGATGTGCAGTGGCGTATTAAACGTTAAACCGATAGTCAGATGATATAGACGTTCTTATTACTTTCAATATATGTATATATTTTTAAATGTTTATCTATAACTCAAGTAAACATCAATATAATCATCATTTCTGTAAAACTTATCACATTGAAAAAAATCAATGATTGATCAATGATTATCAGTTCGTAAAGTAGTGATCTATAATGTCGCGAAGCCTAAAGGCGTCTATACATTTTCCGTTCGCATGTGTGAAATTGTGAATGATGCGCAAAAAACAGAAGTAAGAACGGTGTTGACATCTATGAAGTGAACACGACGTATTGCAATTAGAGTTCGCACAGCGTGATGTTCGGCGATAATATGGCGTCCGATGCCTTCCATGGTCTCCTCTCTTTAATAAGCTCGACACCATGTGTGTTTTAGATTGATTTAACAGCGGGAGCACGCTGCGGTAAGAACTCGCCGAGCATTCACTACAACGGGTTCAAACTGCGGCCGAGTAGGTTTTGCATTGTCTTCGTAAAAGCACAATCGACGTGGGTAGACACAAAATACCTTAAAGTATTGCCCACCTGAAGGATTGCACGAAACAACTGAACACGGTTGTACAAACTGAATAGTAAACATTACAAAGCGTAATCCAAGACAACCGAGAACAATGTTTAGGAAGAGAATAGTATATAAATAATTTTACGGCAAGTATTTTTGTGCATGGAAGAATTGGAGGAATGTAAGAAACTCAAATAACTTCCTTGCTTTCTTTACAGGTTACGAGAGATCTATAGAGAGGACTAATGCTCTGGTTTGTTTCATCAAAAATCAATCCGCTCTGATCTTGTCGAGTCAATTCACTACCGCGGACAACCGACGGATTATCTTCAAGATACGCTGCACAGTTCTCGGTCTTTCCTTTAATAAATGCGTTGGTAGTATTCTAAAAGCAAAGTGTCTATTGGTTTCCATCAAAAGACAACTGGATTTAAGCGTTAACACTCAATGCACGCTACGTAAGCCAGCTGTTCATCTTGAATTTTAGCAATCATGGCAGCATCAGGCGTTAACTCGACATCGGACGTGGATCAAAGTGTATCTTCTCCGTATCAGCTGCTGGACACCCAGCTTACTTTCCTTGTATTAGCCTTTATAATGGTCGCTGTTGGCATTGTTGGAAACACTATAATTGTAGTATCGGGATTACGTTTGCCGCTGACCAGAAAGAAAGGCATCACGACGGGCTCGAGGTATTACATCATAAACCTGGCATTGGCAGACATCGGCGTTTTGGCAGTGGCGTCCGTTACCAATCTAGTGTCAATGCTGCAGCCGTGGAACTTGGGGTTGTTCATGTGTAAAATGCTGCTACCATTACGAGACGTGATGATATTGGTCTCCTTGGCGACCATCACCATACTAAGTCTAGAACGTTATTGGCTCATCACCAGGCCGTTGCTACACAATCCGAAAAAGAATGTGGCAAAGTTCATCATCATTTGCATTTGGCTGACGGCATACCTTGTCAACGGCGTGCCGTTGTTGGTTCTCACAAGACTCCACGAGATGGGGGACCACGTGAAAACCTGTGAATACAAGTGGCCTTCTCGTAGACTGATGAAACTTCACGTGTGTTTCGGCGTTGCTATCATCCTGGTGCCGTTCGTGGTCGTTACCTTTTGCTACATAGCCATAGGGATGACGTTGAAAGAAGTCTACAAAAGGGGGAAGCAGACGATGCATCGTGAAGGGAGCGATGACGTCACCAGAAACACAAATGTCGTCACTTTGATAATCCGCACCAAGCGGCTAGTGAAGATGCTGATCGTGGTCGTCGCCACATTTTCTATTTGCATACTGCCTGCCGTCTTGTACACCTTGGTTCACATATTCTACGAGGTGAAGCCGTTCGAGTATCAGGAAGTGCTGTATACGTTCTTCAATTGCATGATGGTCTTGGAAAGTGCGTTCAACCCCATCATTCTTCTCTTGATGGCGTCCGAGTACCGCTTATGCATCACGGAGTCGACCCGGTTTCTAAAGAAGTTTAGTGACGCCTGTTGTTGCTGCTTTGCACTCAGAAAAGAGCTACCCGATCAAGCTTACCGCAACATCCTTTACGATGGTAATCAACCAGCAACTCGGGTTTAGAGGACTGTTAGTTTGTAGAACATTAGTTTGCAGGACGTGTTAACTGGTAATTTTAAGATCGCATGACGTTGACAATGCTTTTTGCTATAAAGAGGAAGGGCAATCTTGTAGTCCTCGGCTACGATTAGGGACCTTAAAGGACATTGGCAACAAAAATAAGTACCTTTTATATCAAACTATGTGACTTAAATAGCCGGAATATAGTAATTTGAGGTTGAAAAAATACTCACAATGCGTACTAGGTTCTTCTACCTAATGACCTGTGACGTCATGTGCTGGGTAAACCGCTCAGTTTTGGTGGAAATGCAAAGAAATTAAGCTTCTTCTCAACGTTATTTTTGTACTCACTATTACAACCAACAACTGGGCAATACATGGCTCCATAATAGGTAGCGCAACAGTAAGAAATATTACGCTTATACCAGCACATGACGTCACGGTCATATTCAACATATTTAAAATGTATTACAAGCATTTTCATAACGCCAAGTAAAATTCATAAAAGTCGTATACTTCCAGGGACGTAGCCAGAACCTTCAAAGGGGGGGAGCCCTGTGGAGAATAAATGAAGTCGTGGCTATATGTTCGCCGCGAAGCCGCGATTGTGGCTGGGAAGTCTGGGGGTGTGCATGGTCAATTTTGAAGGGCCCAGAAGTGCTTTTACAGCAATTTTTACATCGTGCTAATAATTAGTTATATTTTATCCAGCATTTCATTATTTATTCTGACAGTAAAACACAAAACACAATTGTTTGCTTATTTTAAAAAAGGCGTAGGATCATTAAAAAGAAAACTGAACACGGAAACATATTTAAATCCAAGACTAATTTAAACAGTTTGACTTTTTCGATAGCACAAGAACTTTGTTTTGTGATGAATTTATGAAGAACAAGCAATCTGTAAACATATTAATCATGTACTGTAAAATATTTAGTTGAATTGTTGGGTTTAGTTCAACAAGCAAAGGGGAGGAGCCGCGGCTCCCCCCTGTTACGTTCCTGTATAAAAAGTAGTTATTTTTTATTGCTGACTAAAAACCGAAAAAATTATTCAAAACAAAATAATTATTCATGGGCGGTGTAGAGACACGAAATTTATCTTCGAGTGTTGATAATATTTCTCAGAACGAGAAGATAACAGGGGCGGCGTGGCTCAAAAATAGGGCCCGGGAAACTATTCGATAGGGTCATTGTTTGGGGCCCACCATCACCATATTTTCGGGGGCCCACCGGGAAAGTCACGGTGGGCCACGCCGCCCTTGGAAGATAAAATTCGTATCTCCAAGCGGTCACGTAATGCTCTGTTTAGGGAGCTGTCATTAATTCCACCCGGGAGGGGCGCAGAATAAAAACTGAAAATTCTTGTTAAAGTTTCGTGACCCAACCAAATTTCCCTGGATGGTTTCATGACCCCACTATACATTTGTTTTAGTTTCGTGGCCCAGCACATCTTAAATTTTCAATTCCCAACACAAGAGTGCTGGGAACTGAGGGTAGTCTGCCATATAGAACAAGGGAAACAATCAACTTTGTTTCAGGCGGGTTTTCGCATTCCTGAACTCTTAGCCTCGAACCACTGAAATCCAAACTATATATACATGTATATAATTTCTCGGAACAAGGGGTTCTCAAAACAACTTTTCTTTGGGTGTGATATGGATAATAGCGTATATCAATTCCTATGTTATAAATATTTGTTTTCTTCGATTACTTTTGATACTAATCAAAAAGGTTTCATGGCGCATCAAAGGTTTTCCAAATGTTTTCGTAGCCCCACCAACGTTTGATTTATAGTTTCAAGGACCAGCACTTTTCCTTCTTTCCCCCCTCCCTGGTGGAATTAATGACAGCTACCTTATTATATTGAAATCCATGAAATATCCATGATGATAACTTTACATGTGAAGATAAAAATGATATCTTCATTGCTTACAGTAAACATATCATTATTATCTTCGTGAATAGTGCTGTAAAATTACTCTTCTAAAAGGAATTAATTCCAGTTCCAATTACCTAGTTTCAAAAAATAATCAATTCCAATTACCACTATTAAAAAGTAAATAATTCCAATTACAAAATTACTCTCCAGTAAAAGTAATTTTGAATTACTAATTACAAATTCCTAAGCTTAACGATGGCTTCTTGCTACAAGTGCCGCTCTTCTACAACAGACCAACCCCTTACCCAGTCTCCACTCTCCAGTTAATGTAGACAGTCTACATGGTAACACGTCGCTGTGAATGTATGATGCCTACATTAAAATGCCAATGAATCGAAAATTAAGTTTGTCTTAAAACAACGAGGAATAACAATTTACAGCTCTTCCATATTTAACTTACTTGTTGAGATATTTAGACTTAGGTGATATTCAAATGAGATCATCTATGACGTAGCAAGTTGTACACAACATTGGAAAATCCTGTATATCGTTTTGTTTCATAAGCTGTAGCAATTACAAAGTTTTGAGTGATTTCTTTTAATAATATTGGAAAGATATACATGATTTTCTAATGCTGTGTACAACTTGCAACGTCATAGATCAGCTCATTTAAATATAAAAAAAATCAAATAAATATCTCAAGAACTGAGTGAAATATGGAAGAGCTGCAAGTTGTTATTCCTCGTAGTTTTAAGAGTTTTTCAAATAAGATAAACTTAATTTTCGATTCATTTGCACTTTAACAAATTACCTCTAACCCAGGGCCGGATTAACCACGTGGCAGATGCGCATATGCCGCCTCGCGCTTTACTGGGCCACGCCCATTTTTACTGGGACACGCCCATTTTCTATTGGGACACGCCCATTTGGGGCCTCGCGCATTTAAGGGCCTCGCGCATTTAAGGGCCTCGCGAATTTAGGGGCCTCGCGCATTTAGGGGCCTCGCGCATTTAGGGGCCTCACGCATTTAGGGGCCTCGCGAATTTAGGAATTAAATGATTAAAAAATATTGTTATTAGAAATCGTTATTCAGAAATCCTGGTGGAGATAGATTGGCTGCGAAATTGCGATGATTTGCGGATAAAATTGAAAACGATTATTTAACAATTCTGTGTCTTTGAATTCAATTAGTTAGGTTTTCATAACGGGGGGGGTACGGGGGCCTCGCGCTGAAAATCTGCCACGGGCCTCGCGCGACGTTAATCCGGCCCTGCTCTGACCCTAACCCCCCTAACCCCCCCCCCCCCCCCCCCCCCCCCCCGCCCCCGCCTAACGAGTTTTGTAACACTACCGCCCCTAAACCACACCCTCGGCTCCCTCAATCGAAGTGCTAAATTAGTAGACGCATAAGAGAGACTAAGCATGTGGGATTAGTAATTGTTGTTAAACGCATGCAGAGGAGCAGGAACGGATTTGAAGTTGGGGGGGGGGGGGGGGGTTGAAGTCGACAAGCAGGTAATCAGTGACCGCATTTTAAGGGGGGTCCGAGGGTCCTTTCGTCTAATTCTACAGCAAGCATAGTTTAAATGAATCCAAGAGTTGCCTGCTGTCTCTTACTAGGTGACAATCTCGTTCCGAAGGCTCTGTGAACGAGATTGACCAGGTGACGCCATTTTTTGCGCCTAGTACTGACAGAAGGGTGTGGGAACCAATCTAACACTTGCGTGCAACTTCAGGCTACACCCGTTTGTAAAATCTCGTGTAGATGAAGCCCTTACATTAAAGTGGTACTACGATCAAATTTTTACCTATCGATATTTTTACGTATTTATAAAGCAGAGCTTCTAAATATTACTCGGTCGAAACCGTTTTGCGATTCGACGATGGCAAGTATTATTTTTCTGACTCCGAATCTGGAGTTGTTACGTCCGCCATTAATCGATCATGTTCCTGACCAGCGTCTTCGTTACGCTGGTTTGACGATAGCTTCGTTTGACGACAGATTCTCAACGCGAAGACTCCACATGGCTAATTCTTCAAATAAATCTATAGTGATCAAGGTCGTTTTTTCAAATTATTCGTCTGAAAGGCTGCACATTTCATCCACTTTTTGAAGAAAACAAGAAAACAAGTAACTTCGACTGAAATTCAGGCGTAGCATTGAGAATCTGACGTCACAAACAATATTACCTTTTGAAATTGCGGGCTCACTTGGAACACGTTTTTAGTTAGCCTCCTCCGCAGGCTCTCGCTCTCATGCGGGCGGGAAAAATGGCGGGCGTTAATGGTGGCCTAAATAGTAGTGATCTCAGAGCTCAAAATACTTACTTCAAAATACCATTTTTATGGTTTCGAACTTTCGATGATCACTTTCGACCCTGAAATACTATTCTATGCTAAAGAAAATCTAAATAGTGCCACTTTAAGTAGCTTCTCCTATAGTCGTACTAATACAATTGGGGAAAAAACATTAAAATTAGCAACGTTTGTCCTGATTTTGTGGGGGCTCAGCCCCCGGTTCCTACGCCTATGAACGTAAATACCTAATGGTTTCCGTGTTTGGATACTGTGATCCAAACACACGGGAAGTTGCGAGACTGGAGAAAAGCGTAAAAAAACACGAGCCGCTAGGCGAGTGTTTTTTAGCTTTTCGAAAGTCGAGCAACTTCCAAAGTGTTTGGATAATAGTTTCCAAACACGGAAAAACCATGAGGTATTTCTTTTATAAAATAAAATAATACAAGAGAACGAGCAGGAAAACGTAAGGACATTTTTGGCGGGAAATTTCGGTGTTTGGATGGCCTGATCCAAACACGGGTATTGACCAATCAGAGCCTGCGTAGCATACATGTTATTTTATAATGCGCTATCTGTGGCGCTTGATGTTAATGTAGACATCATACATTCTCAGCTACATGATACCAATGTAGACTGTCTACATTAGCTAGGTAGAGACTCAGTTGAACAGACATGCTTTCGACTTCGCTTTCGAAATGCCTAGAGACTGGAAAAGCTGTTACTCGACATTTCAAAAAGACAAAATCTATTACCACGTGGTCAACTTCGTCCCAGGGTCTTCGCTCGGTTTTCAAAATGGTGCTGGTGTCGCCATAGTAACGATGTGTACCATGTCAAACCTATGTTCGATAGTTATATTTACCTGCATTTATAGACCTTATTCAAAAATGGCAGCCAATTAAGTATTCTATTATCTGCATTTAAATTAGCCATTATAGCCTCGTTTCAGAAGAAAAATTATTTTGAATTTCGTACACAATAACAAGGTTAAGGGCTAATATTTATCCATATAAAAGAATATTAAAATGGCATAAGGCCATTTTGGAATAGGTCTATAATGGTCTATAACATAATTAAAGGTCGTATAACGTCTGGAAATTTAACATATTTGTAATCTATGGATTCTCCTGCGAAAAATTGTAATATATCTTATCAGCCGAAAATTTCATCTTCATACCTAGACTTTTTTGCTGTTAAATTTGACGGACGTGATGTCATAGCGGGCATCTGTAAACAGGTTTTCATGTCGACAGATTCCCACTATGACGTCACTTCCGTCAACTTTTACAGCAAAAAAGTCTATGACATCTTAGCTTCAGCTGACAAGATATATTACAATTTTTCTCAGGAGAATCCATAGATTACATATATGCTAAATTCCCACAGACGTTATACGACCTTCAAAGGAATCTGTAATTTGCTTCTTTACAAGAAGGAACGCGTTTCTCGGTTTTGTAATAAATTCCAGTTTTCGCTTCTTTGCGGAAAAGGAATTAATTACCATGGGGAAAAGGTGAAAGTTTCAACTCGCTTAACCGAGTTGGCCCGGCAAGCAGCAAAGGCGGGCCACTTTAAAGGACATTGGCAACAAAAATTAAGTTTGTCTAATATGAAAGAACTCGTAAAATGATAGAGTAACACCTTTTACAACTTTTCCGTATTTTATTCCGTTTTTGAAATATTTCAGTTTGTTTGATATGTAAATGAGATGGTCTATGATGTCAGGTGCAGGGTAGAGAATTTTTCAAAAATGTCTTATATCTCAGTGATTGCTAAGTTTATAACGTTCGTTATAATGATGAGTTATTATACGCACATTTTCAAGTAGATTTGTGGAACAAACTAATATTTTAATGAGTACGGCCACATGGGTACGGCCACGGGTATTGATGGGTACGGCACGGGCACAGGTATGGGTACGGATAGGGCATAGGTATGGGTACGGATACTGGTACAGATACGGGCACAGGTATGGATACGGATACGGGCACAGACACAGACACAGGCATGGGTACGGATATGGGCACAGGTATGGGTACGGATACTGGTACAGACACAGGCATGGGTACGGATATGGGCACAGGTATGGGTACGGATACTGGTACAGACACAGGCATGGGTACGGATATGGGCACAGGTATGGGTACGGATACTGGTACAGGTACAGATACGGGCACAGGTATGGATACGGATACGGGCACAGACACAGGCATGGGTACGGATATGGGCACAGGTATGGGTACGGATACTGGTACAGGTACAGATACGGGCACAGGTATGGATACGGATACGGGCACAGACACAGGCATGGGTGCGGATATGGGCACAGGTATGGGTACTGGTACAGACACAGGCATGGGTACGGATATGGGCACAGGTATGGGTATGGATACTGGTACAGACACAGGCATGGGTACGGATATGGGCACAGGTATGGGTACGGATACTGGTACAGGTACAGATACGGGCACAGGTATGGATACGGATACGGGCACAGACACAGGCATGGGTACGGATATGGGCACAGGTATGGGTACGGATACTGGTACTGGTACAGGTACAGATACGGGCACAGGTATGGATACGGATACGGGCACAGACACAGGCATGGGTACGGATATGGGCACAGGTATGGGTACGGATTACGGCACAGGTACAGCATAAAAATATGTACGCTCAGACGTACATGTATTTGCCCTAATAATTTTAAAACTGGAAGCGTATGCATATAAAGATATGTATAGTTCCTCTGGAGTCTTGAAATATGACATTTATTTAAAGTATTGTGCTTGCAGTGCGATCTATAGGTGCATGTCACACGGTAACGCAAGATTAAAAATTGACAAGCGCCAGGCACATGAGATCCACTCACACGCCAAGTTTGACTTGATTTCATACATAACTCTGCGATTGGTGGCACTTCGAATTTTTATGATGCTACGCGGGCGTGGTGGCAAGATGGCTTTTTCTAAAATGAAAGTTTTTCAACTTGATTTATGATAATTAATGCTAATGTATATTAACATAATTTGTCTTGTTCGGGGAATTTAAAAGCACTAGTAAAAGCCGGTTTATTGGGCTTTTAGAAAATGTATAGCTTTCGCAACAGTTATGGTTATTTCCAGAGATATCTGCAATAGAACAAAGAGGTGGTTCAATTTTGGATGTTTTTCAGCATGACGTAACTTCTTTTCAGTTTTCTTGATATTTATCTTTGGCATGCATTTAAATTCGCGACAGAGTTGGGAAGACAACATCAAATATATTACTAGAAATACGTTCCGCAATAACCTCTTACCCGTCTGTTCTACTCTGATCATTGATTGGCTTAAGGTGGCTCGATAGGAAAAAACGAGAAAAAATGAAATTTTTGAAAACAATATATTTTGTTTAGTTTTTGGCTTTTTAAATAAATACGAGTTATTTCCTACAATTTAAGGCATTGTATAATGTGCACTGGCACATTTTGTTCTGGTTACCATGAAAACCTCATTTGTTTTCTACTGAATAAGGCATGTAAAATGCATTTTTTTGCTTTTTTGTTTATTATTTTGCTTTTTTGTTTATTATTTTGCAAAAAACGAGCACCCTTACATAGAGGCCTGTTAACTAGCTTGAGTTGCATTGCTTGGTATAAAGTCAGAAGTGAAAGTGAAAGAGAAAAGCGAGCAAAACAAGTATTCTTAGAGCTATATTTTTGGTTGGAAATGCCTCCTAAAAGGAAATGTATACGGTCAAAAGGCACGAAACGAAAGTTTCACGGAAACCGCCATGTCAAGGCCCAAATATTCGATCCCTCTGAAGTTTCTGAAGAGGATGAACCAGTGCGAGTAAATATTCGAATCATCCAGCACTTCAGAGAAGTTTACAAGACAGAGAAAAAAGGGCTACATTGACACTCTGGAGGAAAGGGAAGGTGCTCAATATGAAGCTGGGGCATTTTGAGCGTCTAACTTGAACTGAATGTTCACACCAAACTTTATAATTGATTTCCTCAATTTGTCATTTTTAGCGGTTGTCGGAATTTATTTTTGTGATATCTTCAAAACTATAAAAGATATTGACACAACATTTTTACTGTGTATTCATGTGCCCTTTAGTTTGGCTTTTTTAGATTTTTTAGTTTGGACTAGGAAAACATAAGTTATTGACTTTCTAGTCAGTGGACTTGGAACGCTTTTCTCCATCTTTATCGAGGATGCTAAAAAGTTATGAAAAAATGGTTATATCTACATGATCCTAGTGCCTTGCATAGCCCTAGTGATCCTGATAATATCCCAAAAGTTTTAGACTACCACCTTGTTTATATTTTGAGATATTAACTTTCCTGCGACCCTCTTAATTCGATCTCCAAAAAAGATGTGGTCAGAATTAAGGGTGTGGCTCTTATAGAATTTAACAAATATGCATCAAATGTTTTTTGGTTAATGTGCTAAATATGTCACTTATGCCCACAGAATATGTTTTCAGTACAAGGTGTCTCTTATGATTAAAAAAGCTATCGAAAATGTACATTTTTCCTATCAAGCCACCTTAACACTTTCAAACTACACGACAGCAATATAACGCTTCGCGCAGATACAAAAACCAAGCAAGTTTCGTATCTAATTCGTTTATTGCACAACAATATTTTAAGAAGATAGTCGACTTAACAGCGAGTGTATACGGGCACAGGTATGAGTACGGATAAGGGCAACAGGATTTTTTCAAGGGAGGTGACTTAGTGACTATAAGATGCTCAAACATGGAAGTCGTAAACTTCACCACATTCTCTAGTTACGGAATGAGATATTTTGTCAAGCCTTGCATGCTTACAGTGGTAAGCTTATAATCGTAACTATAATTGTAAGGCAAGCAAAACTTGTTACTTGTGGTGTACGTTCGTGGTCCAGAACATTTTGATATTTTCAAGATCTAGAATTGCATTTTCAGCGATGTTTGCGTGACATAGCCCTTTAATAAGCCAATCGCTAAGTTAAATCATACACTATTAACAAGGACCAAGGCAAGGCAAGATATAGATTCAAAACAATTCAAAACAAGAAATCATAAAATGGAAGAACGTAGAAATAACTTAACCTCTACTCATGACATTGAAATTCAAATAGTTTCCGAATCGAAGCCTATCAATTATAATGTATCAGTGATTGGGACAAGGAAGGGGGGTGACTAGTAACCCCCCCTGTATCCGCCCCTGTACAAGTACAAGAAAAGTCAATGGAGGTGTGGTCTGGACTTTAGAACGAAAGTCTTTGTTCTATATTTTTGTATTTGGCACGGTGACGGTTACTAAACACATTGTTTTTTCAATCGTTCAACCGTGCTGTTTAAATATCGATAAACCTAAAACAAAGGATTTGTGTACAGAGAGGTAACAACATAAATCGCAGCTCATTTGTTAATCGATTTGTGTTTCGTCTAGAACGAAATTTCGTCAACGACCGGACGGACGAGTCGATTATTCGACCGAGTAATATTTAGCAATTCTGCATTATAAATTCGTAAAAAATTCGAGAAGTAAAAATTTGATCGTAGTACTACTTTAAAGTTTTGATTAAGCCAAATTATAAGTTAATAAAAGTTCTTACAGTTAGTATCCTTTATTCCAATCCACGATGTACTTCATCTGTGTGCCTGATTCGTAAGCTAAAAAGTTCTCACGAAATAGTTCGGCTATCTGAAAAGTACATTAATGAAACCTGTTAAAATACGTTAATTAGTATAATTTCAGAGTTCAACATGCAGAATTACCATGGAAAGTGGAGGGGGTCTTGCCGTAAAGCACGGGTGGCGCGTGCTGTTAGCGCGCTGCTTCTCACCGCTGAGTTCTGAAGTTAAGCCCGATCGGACGAGGTTAGTACTTGGATGGGTGACTACCTCGTTCGATTCCTGAGTTTCATGAGATTTATGTGAGTAGAGTTATTGATTCTCTCCCGTGCTTCGAGGGTTTTTCTTCGGGTACTCCGGTTTCCCTCCCTCCCTAACTTTAGCTGTGCTCCAAGGTCATCATGGGTCGTATGGTGGCAGCCTGTGGCGCCTTTACTAAAACCTTCGACTCGGCCGCGTTGAGCTGCGTCCGTCGTGTAGTTCGTAGGATGATTAACCCTAACCTTAACCCTAAACTTAATACTAACCCTAACTCTTACGATAATGCTTTCTTTTAGAAATAACAGCTGATTTTAATTTTACTACCGATAGTCTATGTGACGTCATTTCGGGATTTATATGAAACTTCACCCTAAAATTTGGAACAATGGCTTTCAAAATAAGATAGTGGCCGCCGAACCTCTGGCGGCACGAGCATTTTTAGCGTGTCACGCAACTGATTTTTCAGATTTTGCACGAAAAGTTGAGTTTGTATCTATACTTTCGCAACAAATTTTTACAAGTTGCAAGGACAAAATTACGTGTGACATGGGTCGCGTGATTTTGGGGCGGACGCTGGCCATCCGAACTAGAAATTAAAGTAACCTCTCTCGCGCGTCTTCGAGTTCGGCGACCAACTATAAACAAATAAAAGATACAGAAATTTTAAGTTCAAATGCCTGATGAAAATATCCTCTCCTCTTTTTTAACCTCTTTCGTGTGGTTTGTTCACTTTCCAATTCATTAAAAAGATAATTGCAAGTCGCAGGCGCTTTTCGGCTTCGGTGAACTTGCTGATTGTCGCTCGCCATGTTGGCGGATTATGCAAATCGCTTGTCTCGTAAATTTCAGTAATAATATGACGTATGATAGAGTCGTGTTCAACTTGAACTTTTTTTTGCGACACAAGTTGCACGGAAAAAGCTACGTGTAATAGGGGCTTAAAGGCGGTGTTACACTATGCAATCTTTCGTGCAACTTGTCTCACAATGGCTTAATCTGCTACGTTGTAGTTGCATCAAAGGGGGTGTTACACCAGGCAACGATAAGTTCAACTTGACTCGCAAAGTTTCGCCATCTTTGTGTTTATGACAAGGTATACGCATGTGTGCATCCATGAGTCGCCAAAGAGGAAAATTACGAGACAAGTTGTAGATGTATATACATACATATGTATATTATATATGTATATTATAAATGTATTAATATTATATAATATGTATATTATATATGTATATTATACTATATGTATATTATATATGTATATTATATATAAGGTAATATTTGGCATTTCACTCGATCAAACTACATGTTGAAAGGATTTATGGTGAAGGAAAATTTCGAGTGTTAGAATACATACATTTTAAGACCAAACCGGGACCAGTTGCGAAAAATGCAACTTCAAGGCCTTCCGGTTGGAATTGAACCCGCGACCCTGCGATGCTAGTGCAGTGCTCTGACCACTGAGCCACGGAAGCCATTGCCGAGAGCCTAGTCACGAGTTCTGTATATATGGTGGTGGTAATGCCGGGATAAGATTCTGTGTATATTATAGGTAATATTTGGCATTTTACTCGATCAAACTACATGTTGAAAGGATTTATGGTGAAGGAAAATTTCGAGTGTTAGATACCTTATATAATATATAATATATAATATATATTACATACCTTATATAATATATAATATATATATATATATAATATATATATATATAAATTTGCTATGGTAAGATCTAAAGTTAAGCGAGAGAATAATTTGGATAAGGGTATGAAGAAATGTGGTAAATCACGGTGTCAAATATGTAAATTTGTGAAAGAAGGATGTACGTTTAACGGCGAAGATCGTTCTTTTGTGATCAACTTTACATTTGATTGTGATTCTAAAGGAGTTATTTATCTAATTATTTGTAAAAAATGCTGTAAAGTATATGTAGGAAGTACAATAACGTCATTCAGGCAGCGATTTAATAACCATAAAAGTAGTGCAACGAGGTATGGTAAAGGTCAGAGGGGAATTCCTGGGGAACATTTATACTCGCATTTCTTTAGCGATGGACATGAAGGAGTTAATGATATGACAGTACTGATAATAATTGACAAAACGGATGTTAGGGAACCAACCAGAAGAGAAGCTTTCTGGGCTTATAAACTTAATTCATTTGTCCCTAGGGGACTGAATAGGGATTTTACTTTATTTTACTTTGTAATTAGCTTTTTTATGTTATACATGTATAATGCTCGAACTCTCTGTAAACTCGTGTATCTTGACAAAGGGGCAGAGCCCCGAAACGTAGATTAAAGTTTTTAAAAGTTATCTTGATCAATTTATATATATATATATATATATATATATATATATATATATATATATATATATATATATATATATATATATATATATATATATATATATATATATATATATATATATATATATATATATATATATATATATATATATATATATATATATATATATATATATATATATATATATATATATATATATATACCGCTTCACGCTCTCTAGATGACTCTCTCATGACCGCTGTTTATCCCACAAGAGGTTGTCACTGGCAATCGTTTGTGTATAATTAGTTCTCATGCCCATATCTAGATTGTACCAAGCTAAGCTGTTAGCTGTATATATATATATATATAATATATATATATATATATATATATATATATATATATATATATATATATATATATATATATATATATATATATATATATATATATATATATATATATATATATATATATATATATATATATATATATATATATATATATATATATATATATATATATATTATATATATATATATATATATATATATATATATATATATATATATATATATATATATATATATATATATATATATATATATATATATATATATATATATATATATATATATATATATATATATATATATATATATATATATATATATATATATATATATATATATATATATATATATATATATATATATATATATATATATATATATATATATATATATATATATATATATATATATATATATATATATATATATATATATATATATATATATATATATATATATATATTATATATATATATATATATATATATATATATATATATATATATATATATATATATATATATATATATATATATATATATATATATATATATATATATATATATATATATATATATATATATATATATATATATATATATATATATATATATATATATATATATATATATATATATATATATATATATATATTTATATATATATATATATATATATATATATATATATTTATATATTATATATATATATATATATATATATATATATATATATATATATATATATATATATATATATATATATATATATATATATATATATATGTCACTTTAATTACACGCTATTTTCGGCAGTACACCAACCTTTTTAGATATTTGATTTTTTATATATATATATAAAAATATATACGTTACCTCTTTCCCAGTAGTTAATCCTGCGAAATGTGGAGTAATTGTAACTTTGGGATGACTCCACAAGGGGCTACTATCTGGCAACGGCTCTACCTCAAACACATCTAATATAGCTCCACCAATCCAGTCGTTATCCAGAGCTTTTAGAATGCTACCTTCATCGACTACATCTCCTCGCCCAATGTTGATAAAGACAGTCTTTTTCTCCTTGCAACTTTCTAAAACACTCCCAGAAAGAAATCCTCGAGTTGCCGGAGTACTTGGCAGGACGTTGCAAAAATAATCGCACTGTTTTAAACATTCGGATAAATTTTGAACAGAAAAAACATTGTCAACGAAAGGCGACGTTGGAGACGAGATATCTCTTTGTATAATATTGACGGTCATCTTCATTGACTTGCAGTATTTAGCAATTTCTTGTCCAATTTCCCCAAAGCCAATAATACCGATAGTTATCTCGGACAAAGAGCGAAAATACAGATCCTCACACGGAGACCTTCAATGAAAACATATAGAATCAATCAATCAATCAATCAATCAATCAATCAATCAATCAATCAATCAATCAATCAATCAACCAATCAACCCACCGCCCAACCAACCAAACCGCATCGAGTGTTTTACTACGAAATATGCAGTGACATATTTTCCATATCCTCACTAGTGAAGATATCGATCACGTTATTAAATATATAGTTTTCACCACTCGAATATAAAATTCATATCTTCGCATGTGTAATATCCTCTATGTATTTATTTCAACACATAAAATTTACAACTGTCGTTACACGGACGATCTTCTGAGAAATGGATCGCTGCTGCGGCGAGATTATCACCCTCGCTTGCCGAAGGGGATGGAACATAATTTACATAGCGCTAATTCCGTCTAGTCATTATAGTGTTTTACAATATATACATAAAGTCAATTTAGCTTTCCAATTTTATAGATAAAGATGAAAATATATCGGTAATATACAAAGTAACCTTTATTAATAATTTAAAAATCGTACATGTCTCCTGTTTATTCATGCCAGTTGACTCTAGAGGTTCATAAAATCAAAATGTTTTGAGGGTCGCGAACATAATATCAATTAAATTAACATTAAAGTGCATATAAACCCAAATTCGCTTCTGGCTCAAACGAAAGAGGACATGGATAGGTTTTTTGCAGATTATTTGATCGAGAAAAAGGAAAAACAAAGATTCTACAAGCTCCCAAAGTTGGATATTTTGATTTCATGACCGGTAGTCGAGCTATAAACAATTCATATAGAATATTATGCGGTAAATAAATGAATTATAAAAAAATAATATAACGATATATATCTATTCATACTCGCAATGTGTGTCTGGGCTACTATGGTCGTTGCCATATAAAATACCGTAAACTGCGGAATATAAGCCCTGGGCTTATACAATTTCGTAAGGGGTTTTGTGTGGGCTTATAAACGAGGGGGGGGGGCTTATAAGCGGCATAAAAAAACGTTGGGGAATGATCGAACTGCTAGTGAAATAAATTGAGACTATAACATACGGCATTATCAATATACATTTTTATTTACTGGTCTTTAGTTAATCAAGCACCTAACTTTTTTTATTAGATTCGCCATTATAACATAATATAGTAACGCATCGGCGCTCTAACCACTGAGCTATTGAGACACGGTCAGAACAGTCAAACATCATAAATCCTCTCTTCATCTAAAGAAAATTGTTGTAAAGCCTCCTGTATACAAGAGCCGGTGATAAGCTCGCTACTTGAGGGAGTCCTGCGAGAGGCTTCGCTCTACTTCGTCGAAGATGAGATGTCTTCCTGTAGAGATTTGAGAGTCGGGGCGATGTATAAATATGTATATGATGTTTGACTGTTCAATAGCTCAGTGGTTAGAGTGCCGATGCGTTGATTCGGAGACCTCGGGTTCGTTTCCCGGTTGGAACAGTCACATTTTCATATACATATATTTGATCATTAATAAATCCTCTCTTCATCTAAAGATAATATATTACGGAGTATAGATATTATGGCAGGGTAACCGAAACAGCAAAATGACAATTACTGCGGGCTTAAAAATTAAAAATAATAAAATGATTTTAAATGCTAACTACAAAACCTACAATAACAACATAAATACCAACTAAAGATACTAATAACAGCAAGAAGTGGGACGCATAAGGCTGCGAGAGCAGTTAGTAACATTTTAAGCAGACAGGGACAGTACCCTTTCCTCAACTTCGAGCTGAAGTTCTTCCACGGTCGAGTTCATATGGAACAAATACGCGACTCCTGGTTTGTGGGTTCCCACTTTGTTCTCTTAGTTTTCACGAAATCATCCCATTGTTTTCTTCGCCTTAGGTGTTTCATCGTTAGCAAAAGGGATTTTATGAAGTGTTACCGACTTTTCAGCGCTAGGTTATATATTGGAATAACCAGCGACAATGCATTGAAAAGACTATGTTTACTATGTTTCAACGTGCTTCTGAAATCTGCGTGACTATACATAGACGTCACAACATAACTAGTACTCAGATCCCGTACTACCGGTCATGATTTTTGCAACAATAAAAATTCGTATTTTTGGCGTGTTTGGCAAACGCTAACAAAATGAGTTTTTCTTCAAAGAAGATGTAATCATTCGAACCCTAGTGACGTGTGTTGTGTCTTAATGCTGATTGGTAATTTGGTTGATTGACAGATCACGTGATGAGGATACTAGGGGGAGGTACAATTATAAATAGTCTAGTCTGTGTTGTACATAAAGCAAGATACAAAAGTGGCGACGAGGATAGTTTAAAACCCAACCGAAATGTCTACCGATGGCGATACTCAACATTGGTAAGACGAAGAGTACAAATTCCTACAGTCAACGAAATACTCCAAAAGATGGAGGGAGCTAAGGTTTTTATCGAAGTTGACCTGTCGCAAGGTTATCTCCAACTTACTTTGGATGAGGAATCGCGCCACATCACAGCATTTTCCACTCCTGAAGATGGTCCGCACAGATTCAAACGGCTTATAATGGGAGCATCACCATCTGGAGAGCACTTCCACGAGATTATCCACGAGCTCATCAAAGAGGTACCCGACTGTGCCAATATCTCCGACAACATTTGGTTATGGTCAAAAGACAGAGAAACACACCTCAAGCAGTTAGAGAATCTCCTCACTATCTTACAAAGAAATGGCATCACACTCAAACTACCAAAGTGTTCGTTTGTAGTACCTCAGATTAACGTGTTTGGGCATATTGTGTCTGAAAAGGGGATCCAACCAGACAGCGCCAAAGTCGAAGCCATAAAGAATGTTCCACATCCTACTACAGCATCAGAAGTCCGATCGTTCCTGGGTCTCACCAACTACTGTTCAAGATACATACCTGACTACAGCACAATAACTTTTCCACTTCGACAACTTACCAAGAAAAAGTCAAGTTCCACTGGGATCACAACCACGAGAAAGCATTCCAATCACTCAAGGAAGCCATCACAACTTCACTTGTATTAGCCTATTACAGCCTGACTGCAGAAACCAGAGTTATCGTAGATGCATCGCCATGGGCAGTAGATGCCGTACTTCTCCAGAAGCAAGCTGATGATTGTTATCGACCGATCGCGTATTATGGTAGCAGATCGCTCACAGAAGTCGAACAGAAGTATGGTCATATAGAGAAAGAAGGGTTAGCCATCCTATTTGGATGTGAATATTTTCACATGTACCTCTACGGACGGAGTTTCGAGTTGGAGACAGATCACCGACCTTTAGAACATATCTACAAGGCAAAAATCCAAAGCAAACTCACTTCCGCCAGACTCGAAAGATGGAGAATCCGACTCTAGGAGTATCACTTCAAAGTTGTCTACTGACCTGGCACTTCCAATTTAGCTGATCCTTTGTCCAGACTCCCGAAAGATGCAAAGAGCAACGACAACCTTCGGAGCAACATGGAAGCATGTGCTGATCGATATGTGCATTACATGACGCAAGTCCAGACACTAAAAGCCATGAAGCTGGAAGAAATCCGAAAGGCAACATTAGAAGATCCAGAACTCCAACAAGTTAAAGAGAATCTACAGAACAACCAACTCTACAAACTTCCGACATTGTATAAGCTCATCGCCCACGAACTCTGCATTACAGATCAAGATATTTTACTTCGTGGTGATCGGATAGTCCTTCCTTCCAAGCTGAGACAACAATCTGTAAACCTGGCACATGAGGTTCATGCTGGTATGGTCAGATGCAAACAACGCCTCCGCTCCAAACTCCTGTGGCCGGAGATGGACAAGCACGTTGAAGAACGAATTCGATGCTGCCATCCATGTCAACTTGTCAGTAACAGTCCATGACCAGAACCAATGGAACCAACCAAGCTTCCCAAGAAACCATGGTCAGCATTCGATGTATGTGGTCCTTTTCCAACAGGCGAAGAAATAGTTGTTCTTACCGACTATTATTCACGCTGGCCGGAAGTCAAAATCCTAAAATCAGTAACATCCAAGAACATTCTTAACTGGTTACTATCGGTCTTCGCAACGCATGGATTTCCGGATGAAATCAAGTCCGATAATGCATCCTACTTTGTCTTCGCCGAGTTCAAGAATACGTTAGATTCCTGAGGAATAGAACAAAAGACGGTGAAGGAGTATTGGCCGCAAGCTAACGGGCAAGTTGAGCGATTCAATCAAGTCCTCGAGAAACACATTCTTACTGCACAGGCAGAAGGAAAGGATTGGAAACTCACCATTCAAACCATGCTACTCAACTACCTCACTACTCCTCACAGGATGACCAGAAGAATACCATCATCCTTGCTGATGACAAGAGAAATCAAAACCAAACTTCCTATCATTGAACCACTACAAGCAGAAAATGAAGCTGAAACTCCAAGGAAAGATGAAGAGGAGAAAGAGAAATCGAAGAAGTATACCGACAAGAAGCGAAAGGCAAGTTCAACAAATCTTCAAGTAAATAATAAAGAATGGTGGTGACAGTTTATTCATATCTCGTTTAATTCCAAAATAATGACACTTTTTGGAAATTCAGCTATGACGTCATTGGTTGTGTTTGACAAGTTAGCAAAAACAAGAAAGTCTCATATCTCGAAGGGTATTTGACCAAATAAGTTGAAACTTGTCAAGGTTAGTTAATACACTCAAACAAATAATATACTGAGTTTAAATGGTTGCCATAGCAATACGCTAGTTCCCAGGTCTCTCTCTTTCTCTTCTAATTATCACTTTTTCCAACAAGAATAAAATATTTTTTGCGATTTCCACTTGTTAGTATACTTAAATTCGTCTAGGCATTTTGATAAGTTTAAATCGTTGAAATAGTACAGACATGCGTCAAAACAACTGTATAGCTGGAACTACTCACTAATGAATTTTTAGACCAATCCGACACTCCCCTGAGGACTTATGGCATATTGGACAATTTGGCTGATTTTTCTCATAGGGATACTATAGTAAACATTTCAGGGTCCTTGAGCTACCCGTAAATATCAATAGTTTTTAATACAATTTTACACACAGCATTTTTAACGCAATTGGAATCATTTAAGAGGGTGAGACTATAAAATAAAATAAAAAATAAGGACCACCCTAATACTCGGCCATGATGATAGGACGCCACCAAATCTTGTTAACACAAACCATGGACGGGATTTCTCTCGAACAAAAGCTTCAAAATATTTATTCACGCCAGCCGGCGACGATTGAACCCACTTAAGCTTTGGGAGTTGGAAGATCCAGGAGGAGATCAAATTTGTATCTACGACAATAATTTCAGCCTCTTCGAGGGATTTCAGGGGAAAATCTGAAAGAATATATCAAAGTCGTATGGCGTATGTTGTTTTAACTACAAGACCTCGCTTCACTGTCAATGAAACAATGGCTTCAAGTGGAGGTTGCAGTAGACATGCCTCTAGGGTCTTTCAGGTTCAGCAATATAAAGGAATACCCCTGCAGCCAGAAGATTGGGGAGTAATGTTGACGGATGGGATGCTGCGTCATTAAGTAAGAACGGACACGCCACCAGCATACGTCTCCCTCTTGGAGGTTATCAAATATAACTGAAAAATAATCTGCAGCACACAGAGATGTACGTGCAAGAAACATGACTTGGACGGCTCTACTTGAACGACGTCGTCTTTGCGTTTTGAAAGGTGATGCGTAATTATAAATTATTGTTCTCTCCAATCCTTCGAGGTCTGCTCACCGACTTATAAATCGGTAACAAAGTCATGTCAACCAGAATTGATTGAAGGACGTCGTCGTTGATGAGCGCGTTGTAAAGGCAAGCAACGCGGAGAAGCCGCGACCATCTAGGGGGATCTGGTAGCCTGCGTAGCGGCCTTCCGCGGAGGGGAATTGATTCGGGAGGGGATTGGGACGAGTCCCCTCCCGTTCCATGCATATAGAATAGCATTTTCAGGGATTTCTACGAGACATTTTCCGGAAAGTTAATTTTCAACACTGAGCGATATATTAATAATTTCTGAAAAGGAATAGATTATGTAATGCAACTAAAACACGTAAAGGAATTATAAGAAACCCTCTTCTAAATATATATATACACCAATCCATAGTACAAAATGATAATAGTTTATCGAATTGAAGATGTAAATGAGTTCGTCAACATATCACGGTATCACCATACGGTAATCGGAAATAATGGCACCGCGCAAATTTCGCTTTGTTGTCGTTAGTTGCATTGATATGACTCATATTGGTTATTGTCAAAAACCGAACACCATAAACGCGCTTTGTTGTTTATTAAGCCGTTGGGAGTTGGACCTTTGTATCCGCGTATTTAGCGTATGTGTAAAAAATGGACACTTACGCGATTTGTTTTTAGAAAAATATAAATATAGCGCAATTCTAGCATGTTATTCGTTGGTATTCATCGGTATTCGTAACACGTTCTGGAATTAGTAGCGAAATTGAAATTATTGCTAGCAAGCAATAAGGGAGGAATTAAACTCTGCTTTGGTGGCGACAAGTACACCAAACAGGTTTCCAAACAAAATCACATTCGTTGGACGGATGTGTTAAAAGAACACTGCATTACAAGGGTACGCTGACAACCACTCTTGAACTAACCAATCAGGTGCCAGTTAATGCCAGCAAATTATCAAATTGCAAAAACATATCGATGAGCAACTCGCAGGTATCTGATAATTCGCGTGCGTTTTGGCATGACTGTCAATGATATTGACTGTTAAAAATGTGTTGGTCAGCGGTTAAACGTAAAAAGTATCAATGTTCTAGCGCCATGTGACTGACACAATCATGTGTTATGCAATTATGTAAAATGCGGAAGCGGCTTGAAATTCTTATGCTGATGTATGCAGAAGCTGATTTGTTGGAAGAGCTTGATTTTAATTACCAAATGTGACGCGTGATCATTGCAGCATTATTGAACATATCCATTACATCCATTACTATGAAGAGGGGATATTTTGTATCTTTCAATTTTGTCTGCATGTTTGTCAAGTCCATCTTACTCTCTATGACTCACTCACTTGCAGGAGTCACCCAAAACAAGAGAAACAAAATTTCCTTTATGGAAAAATTAATTGATTAAAATATTCTGTATTTATTAAAAAGGTCTATGATTCTAAGAAATGTTTCGATTTAGAGTTGTTTATGAATGAATCTCAAGATATCTTGACGTGTATTGTGCCATGTTCTGATTTAGTAATAACAAAAGTTTGCGATTTATGGCCTTCAAATTACTTTTAAAAATTCGCCTCAGAATGCGGTTAATGGTGTTTGAGAGACCCTAGAAATCAAAAATGTTCCGGGGGAGCATGCCCCCGACCCCCCTAAAAAACTAGCGCCTTTGGCGTTTTCGCACCCGCATCCCCCCCCCCCCAAAAAAAAAAAAAGCCAAGACCCTGGCTACGCCACTGACCTCAATGTTTTTGACAACGGTGACATCCTGCATGATTTCCGTATTTATGTCTTCCACCATGTCTCAGATGAATTATGCGCACTGCATTAACTGAGCTCTGTTTACTGGGCAATCAATGAAGGAAATTGCACACTCCAGATGGGATAAATTGGCTATGGTCCTGTAGGACCAAAGCCGATTTTATTCAAAATTAATAATTAAATAATTTAATTATTTTTTATAATTTACAAAATGATTGAGCCCAGTAAAGGTGAGGGCCATAAAACGCCAGATAGGAGAACAATCTACAGTAATATACAAAATAGCCAAAAAGGTGGCCAGCCATGGGGAAGGTGGTGGGCAAAGTGATATGTATTCATCTTCACCTCTTGAAAAACAGGGCAACTGAGACTGGGCATGTGACTGAGTTATCACATGACACCTGAAATCCCACGTGCCACAGCAGACCCTTCCGGTTATGGTAATATGGCATCGAGGGTCATCAGAGTCCCTATATTAGCTATACAGATGGAAGATATAAAAATCCTATTTGCTTGCAAATATTCCATGTTGTTTAAATATTAGAATTTAGAAGGTATATTCAGTAGCGACTGGTCATGCTATGCAAAATTTGAAACGATTTACATATTCAGATCTTTAGAAATATATTGTTTTCAAAATATGCAGATGTTTACAAATTAGCACACTGGGTATATTTCCCGTTCGTTTATTCGATTTGAAATTTGACCGCCAGATAATCGTTCAATTCAGAAATATTGCAAACGGGAAGTTCGATTTGGCAAAAGTAATGGAAAATTTATAACTTCGCGAGACTTGCTCGTTTCGAGTAAATGTTGTTCGAATCAGATGTATGGTGTTCAAATGGTCAGATTGAATTTTGACATTATAAACGCGCCATATGATTACCGTATGTTATTTTGATACCCGTTCGTTAGTTCGATTTGAAAGATGACCGCTCGACAAGTCAGCAAATATTACAAACGTGAAGTTTGATATTGGCAAAAAATTTTCGACAGAAATTCGGTAAACAAGGTTTTCTCTGGAATTGGTGCCATCGACTGTAAATGATGGCATAACCTGGAGGAAAAGGAAGCCCTCCTGTTTCAGTCCCCAAATTAAATGCCCCCGCTCCCACAAGAACCTGCATTGCAGGCTATGCCACAGGGAGCCCAACTCTGACGCCTGTGATGTGTTTCTCTATTTTATTCTATATTATGGAAATTCTGATGTTTTATATTTAATATTGAAAGAAAGCGGTGCTTATGCCCGCGACACTTATGAGACCGCGGCGCTTATGTGAATAGTGCACGGCTGCACTTGAATACGCGTGACGATCACTGAAATCTGAGACGATACAACACTCGTATGCGAGGTCTTGTAGTTTCAAATTACTGCGTGTGCAATTGTCGTCTCAGCTTTCAGTGATCGTCACGCGTATTCACGTGGCACCAGTGAGAGCTGTTTCGAGTTTCAAATTACCGCCGTACCGCGCGTGCACTATTCACATAAGCGCCGCGATCTCATAAGCGCCGCTTTCTTTCAATATTAAATATAAAACATCAGAATTTACATCATATAGAATAAAACAGAGAAACGCATCACAGGCGTGATGCCAAACCTGGGACCGAATTTCTGTCGAAAGACAGCATTTCTGTCCATAATGATGGCGACGACACTTTTACGAAACAGCCAACCACAACGGCGCCACTGCCGTCCATATTCAGCATACAACAGCTTACCATTTTTTAACTTTTTGACTTTCCCATGTAAGTCTAAAATTTTTTTCTCTGGCGATAATGTGACCGACAACATACTCGGCCATGACAGGGCCAAAGACGCCACCAGATCTTGTTAACACAAACCATGGACGGAATTGCTCTCGAGGAAAAACTTCAAAATATGTATTCACGCCAGCGGACGGCGATTGAATCCACTTAAGCTTTGGGAGTTGGAAGATCCAGGAGGAGATCAAATGTGTATCTACGACAATAATTTCAGCCTCTTCGAGGGATTTCATAGAAAAATCTGAAAGAAGATATCAAAGTCGTATGGCGTATGTTGTTTCAACTACAAGACCTTTCCCGCATTCGCTTCACTGTCAATGAAACAATGGCTTCAAGTCGAGGTTGCAGTAGATATGCCTCTAGGTGTACTTTCAGGTTCAGCAATATAAAGGAATACTCCTGCAACCAGAAGATTGGGGACTAATGTTGACGGATGGGAAGCTGCGTCATTAAGTAAGAACGGACACGCCACCAGCATACGTCTCCCTCTTGGAGGTTATCAAATATAACTGCAAAATAATCTGCAGCACACAGAGATGTACGTGCAAGAAACATGACTTGGACGGCTCTACTTGAACGACGTCGTCGTTGCGTTTTGAAAGGTGATGCGTATTTATAAATTATTGTTCTCTCTGTGGTCTGCTCACCCACTTACTCGGTAAGAAAGTGTCGACCAGAATTGGTCTATTGAAGCGAGTGAGGCCATACCATACTAGGTCAATTGCAACCGTGAAAGTAATACGACTGCTGTGCTTGTTTGATTACTGTGAGGTAGATTGGGATTGCTGTAACATCTCGGCTGTAACAAAGCTACAAAGATTACAAAACAGCTAGGCTGCACGAGTTATTCTCGAAGCAGATAACAGCATGTCTTCTAAATTGGAGTGCATTCCTCTTGCTGAGAGCCTGAGGAGACGATTTCATAAAGCCATCTTGATATAAAAGTGACTTCATAAGAACACGGATTCGATATGAATCTCGAGACTTCGCTATAATACTAGGAAAAAGGAGATATTTATGCTCCCCAATGCCGTATAGCAAGCTCGAAAGGATTGGGGGGAGGAGGGGGTATCAAGGATTTCAATCCTTAACCCTCGCGCACTACATAGTCAGTGGCGTACGGTGACTATAATTAGGGACCTTAAGATTTTACGAGAGTTAAAATCGATCTTAATCAACAGCTCCTATATCCGTCTTTTTGTTGACGACGTCGTTAAATATAGATAGATAGATAGACAACTTTATTTCAAGAGGGTTACACTCAGCAATTTGCACTGATAAACGCGTGGCCCTCAATTAAATATACAAAATATAAATTACATATAAAAACTATAAAAACTAAGATAAGATGGTAAAAATAGATATATAACAATAACATATATATCTATATGTAGAATAAAGGAGCTCTATGCAACAAAAATTTACCCGTTTTTTATGATTGTACTTGCAAGAACAGTTAAAATAATGAAGAATGGTTTTACAGCTTTTTCATTTGTCATCTCGTTCTTAAGTCATTACGTTTTATGTAATTAGAGTTATGACGTCACAGTGAGGACATGGTATTGTAACAAAACTGAAAATCATGCATATATTTGGATTGATTTAACTAAATTGGTTTAAACTTTGTAGACTCACTCAGTCAACCAAACTAAACATTATTATACAGGTTTGGATACGGTTGACATAGCAACAGATTAGTTTACAGGTCTCCCTCTTCCTTCAAAATTGTTCTTTGTTTTCAACAATATGTAAAGCAACTTTGGGCTTTTAACCAGTTGGCATCGTTTCTGTACAATTTCAATGCAACAGCAGAGTTTAAAACAAAAAAAACATTTGACTGCAATGAACAAAAACGGAAAAATCCATGTTTAAATAAAAGAAGCCTGTAAACTAATCTGTTGCTATGGCAACCATATCTAAACTATATCAATGTTTAGTTTTGTTGACTGAATAAGTCTACAAAGTTTGAGTCAATTTTGTCAAATCAATCCAAAGATATCGAGGATTTTCAGTTTTGCTACAATACCATGGCCTCACTCTGGCGTCATATAGCTTTAATTACATAAAACGCTTTAAAACGCAATAACGGGACGACAAATGAAAAGCTGTAAAAGTCATTCTTCATTATTTCAACTGTTCTTTGCAAACACAATAAAAAATAGGTACGCAGTGCGCACATGCGGAGACTGGTTTGTGAATATAGATGATGATGGTATGTGTAGTTCTAACGTAAATTATAAGACCAGTTTTAAAAGTTGTACTTATTAATTCTATAGCGAATTTAGTTCAAAAAACAAATGCAACAGAAGGGCAACGTTTGAAACCAAAATAAATTTAGCTGCAGGTGAATTAAATTTGACAGGTTCTGTGTTGCATCAAGTGGCTGTTTGACCTTCGTCTCAAACGGGAAAAGTACGACGATTAGAAAAGGGCAATAGAAAGTAAACACAGTGACATACTGGATTTGATAAACAAGAAACAGCCCATTTAACTTGTTAAATCCACATTAAATACTTTTTGCTTGTGTGTCTGTTATAGATGTCAAATTGAAAATATGACATAAGTATACAATTTTATGCACATGCAGATGTTTTCTATTTCTGGAAACATGTAAAGATTACAGTTCACTTAATTTCAAATGATAGAATTCTGTTCAATATACGAAACTATTAAATACTGTTTTTGGTAACCAAGTCCTGGAACACAATGTTTATTGACAGAAGCATGTAGGTGTTGCTCCTTGCAACAGAATTGCATGATGATTCCTGGATGCGAATAACTCTGGTTAAGTTGTAGAATTTGCTTTCTGCCATTAAGTTGTTCCAGATTCAGCACAATATGATGGAAATCCTTAGTAAATTTAGCAGAATGTCCAGAATTGTTTCAACAGTGTATAATGCGTATATATTTATAATGCGTGACCGGTCATGAGCGCCTCATGCGCAGCACACAGTTTTCGCTAAAATTTTACAATATTTTGTATCTGGAACTTAGTTCTTAGTTGCTATTTCGTTTGTTAAGTTAGTCTTATGGTGTTCATCTACTCAAGAACAGTATTGGGAGCTCTCTTGCCATTAATATCAACGAAGCCGCTCAATTCTGGTTTGTGGCGTACACTGAACGAACTTGGTATTTCGAGTGCAAAACCTACTCGCCGTGGCTGTCGTGCTGGGCAGAGGAAACAAAGAACGATCTCTACATGTGTGGGGTTCGGAAGGCCATCTGGTATTCCGAATCTTGGCTCAGGTTCTATTATAAATCCTGTTATTACTTGGAACAGAAATGTTGACTTGGAAGATGGCGAAAATTTGCATATTCCTTCTCGTGACATATTTAATATTCATCTTGACGTTTCCCGCTATAGAAATGTAAATAATCTCATTGTTATTGACCGATCTCCATTGTCAGCTGCTATTCAAGATTCTGATGTTCAGCCTCTGACGCTGTGTTCAGCAAATGTACGTTCAGCTAAATCCAAATCGGCTGATCTTCTGGATTACATCTATGCTTCTGGTGCTGACTTGTTTGCTTTTACCGAGACTTGGCTATAACTGCTAATGACACTGCGGAAAAACTTGAATTTATCCCACCTGAAACTCACAGCTTTGTTCACCATAATCGCTCCGGACGCAAAGGTGGTGGAACAGGTCTGCTTTTCAGAAAAAACATTGGTGTAAAGAAAATCGATGCTGGGGAGAAAACTTCATTCGAGTTTTCAGAATGGAATATAAGCACTGACTCGTTTCGCGCAAGGTTATCCATCATCTATCGCCCGCCCTACTCCACTGTACACCCAGTGACCCTGAATGCGTTCTTTGCTGACTTTGGATTATATCTGGAGTCTATCATACTATCACCAGAACCGTTGGTTATAACCGGAGATTTCAATATCCATATTGATGTTGCTAATGATCCTGTTGCTTGTGAATTTCTGGATTTGCTCACGTCGATGGGCCTGAAGCAACATGTGATCGGTCCTACACATGAATCTGGACACACCCTTAACTTGTTGATAACGAGAGCACACGAAGATGTCATTAGAGGTGTACCTGTGATTGATCGCTACATATCAGATATGAAAGAAATTTCTTTCAGGCAGCTAAAGTCAATTGACATGGATGCACTTCGGGTTGATCTCAAGGAGTCTGAACTGTGCTCCAAAGAATTTACGGATTTGGACGAGTTGGTCACATGTTATAACTCCACCCTGTCGTCTATGCTGGATAAATATGCTCCTTTGAAGACTACGACTCTTCTCAATAGGAAGTGTGTCCCGTGGTTTAACAAAGAGATCAAGATGCAATAAAGGCTAGACGGAGAGCTGAGAGGAAATGGCGTAAATCTAAATTAGCCCAAGATCTTGACGTATTTAAATTGAAGAAGAATCAGGCAACCTTCCTAATGAATCAAGTTCGCTCTGATTACACTAGTCTTATTCAGAATAGTTCTGACCAAAGGAACCTGTTTAAAGTCACTAAGTCCTTGCTCAGTGAACCAAAGACTATATCATTTCCACCTGGAGATCATGACCAGCTGGCCAACGACTTTGGTAACTTTTTTTGTGCAAAAGATCACGAAAATAAACAAGTCCTTGGCTGATCTGCTACCTGACTCTGGTGACTGTGTTGAAGAACTTACATCATCTTCATCAGTGAATGACTCCAACGCATGTGCAGAAATGACTTCGCCATCTTCATCAGTTGGTTGTTCCGGTGCTTATGCAGAAGGGCTGTTTACCATTTTCGATCACTTTCTAAAGAGCAAGTCTCCCAGTTGGTTAGCAAGGCGGCGGATAAATATTGTCAACTCGACCCAATGCCTACACAGATTGTCCGCAAATTACTGGATGTCCTGTTGCCAGTAATCACAAACATGATCAAACTCTCTTTTGAGACTGCTCACTTTGCTGAGGCCTGGAAAGAGGCGCTTGTGTTACCATCTCTCAAGAAATCTGGACTCGACATTGCTTTCAACAATTTCCCGGCACTGAGTAATCTGCCCTATATCTCCAAATTGTCGGAGAGGGCTAGTGCGCAACAATTCACTGAGCATCTCACAGTCTTCAATTTACATTCTCTACTACAATCTGCGTACAAGAAGAAGTACCATTCTACTGAGACTGCTCTACTTAAAGTGAAGAATGACATTTTGATGTCAATGAACGAACAGCACGTCACACTGCTTGTTCTGCTCGACCTGAGCACAGCATTTGGGTGCAGCAACAACAAATGCTCTGTCTCCTGACGTAACTTTAGTTCTAACAGTTGGCATAGCAAGTAGAAGACTATCCGATGATCGTAAGAGATAAGAGGACTTCTTAATGGAAAGTAGGTCACTTAGATATGTTGGCGCGAGACCATGAATGGCTTTGAAAGTGATCAGCAACACTTTAAAATTGCCACGGGACCTAATAGGCAGCCAATGTAAACCATACAAAAGCGGCGTAATATGACAAAGCCTCGGTGCATTACAGACCAGCCTGGCTGATGCATTCAGAACTCTCTGCAGTTTACCCAGCTGACAGTCAGGTAACCCATACAGTAGGCTGTTACAGTAATCAACTCGAGATGAAATAAAAGCATGAATAAGCGTTTCCGTTGCGTCGCCCAATTAATTATCGGAGCTCATTCGGAATCATTCGAGGTTTGGCACAAAGGCTTGGTAATATTGACATGTTCTGTCTGATTTCGGGAAGAAATATAATGTCGTATAACGCCATATATTTATAAAACACAGAACTGAAGACGATTACGCTTTGATTCAAGATAGCGTCGACCTTGTGCAGCAAACACTTTCATTTTCATGCACAACAATCCAATAACATGCAGTATCCATGATTTGAGAGTTTTAAATACTGTATTCGTTGTCTATTAAAACGGCTAAACCTCACATTTCAATTCCCGATAATTATTTGAATAATATTCATAATTTTGCCAGCAATAATTTATGTCACTAGCGCATACGTCATACGGAACTGCTAAATTTATCGGCCAATCAGAAGCCGGAGGGATTCCTGCTAATAACGCCTTGTGTCTACCAAACTTCTTAGCTTAAAATATGCACCAAGATAGTATGTATTCGCATGATATTTTATCGTTTTACCATCAACCGATCAACGTAAATAGCTTAATAATATATCCATGTATACAAGTTGTCTTACAAGGCAATCTTGTCTTCGCTAAAATCGCTTTTAAACAACTCTTTACTCTTGGTTCAACTGCAAACAGCCTTCGAGCAACTCTCGAAATTAGCGTCACTTTATGAAATTCTAATATTCCATACCCCAAACCGACATTTTAACGTCATTTTGCGCTTGCTCGACGCAAAATAGACTTATGATCGACTTATGATGTATGCCGACGACTGTTAATTCTGAAAGCCTGCAAATGCTAACACCTGATTTTCCTTCTGACCCTCGTGCCCTCGGCCCATGGTCCGCACAAACATAGTCAAGTACAACCCAGTCTCCACAAAAATGGGGTCAATTTTCGATGCATAAGCACTATAAGACGTGAAAATGTTCTGAGTGGCGTCGTACACAGAACAAGGATGACGTTGAGATTACTCGGCTCGGGACTAAAGATTATTTATTCTCTTTGTTTTGCATGAAGAATTGTTTTGATTGAAGGACGTCGTCGTTGATGAGCGCGTTGTAAAGGCAAGCAACGAGGAGAAGCCGCGACCCCTTCCGTGGAGGGGAATTGATTCGGGAGGGGATTGGGACGAATCCCCTCCCGGGTATGCACACTCAAAAATGTTGTGTTTTTGAAGATCTAGAATCGCATTTTCAGCGATTTCTGCGAGAAATTTTCCGGAAAGTTAATTTTCAACAATGAGCGATATATTAATAATTTTTGAAAAGGAATAGATTATGTAATGCAACTAAAACACGTAAAGGAATTTATAAGAAACCCTACTTCTAAAGATATATACACCAATCCATAGTACAAAATGATAATAGTTTATCGAATTGAAGATGTAAATGAGTTCGTCAACATATCACGGTATCACCATACGGTAATCGGAAATAATGGCACCGCAAATTTCGCTTTGTTGTCGTTAGTTGCATTGATATGACTCATATTGGTTATTGTCAAAAACCGAACACCATAAACGCGCTTTGGTGTTTATTAAGCCGTTGGGAGTTGGACCTTTGTATCCGCGTATTTAGCGTATGTGTAAAAAATGGACACTTATGCGATTTGTTTTTAGAAAAATATAAATATAGCGCAACTCTAGCATGTTATTCGTTGGTATTCATCGGTATTCGTAACACGTTCTGGAATTAGTAGCGAAATTGAAGTTATTGCTAGCAAGCAATAAGGGAGGAATTAAACTCTCCTTTGGTGGCGACAAGTACACCAAACAGGTTTCCAAACCAAATCACGTTCGTTGGACGGATGTGTTAAAAGAACACTGCATTACAAGGGTACGCTGACAACCACTCTTGAGCTAACAAATCAGGTGCCAGTTAATACCAGCATAACCACTTGATGCATGCCACTGACATTTCAGTTGCGAAAGCAAGGAACAGCATGAAGGACATATATCGTCAATGGACAAGCCGAACTAGGTGTACTCACGAGCCCTTGCAGATTTAGACGACACCCGTGCTTTTCCGCCACGTGCAGATTCCATAAAACGAACCGTAAGAAATCATCGCCGAGCTAATTTTCTATGAGATGACATTGTCATTGTATTTGCAGTTGAACAAATATTGTACCCAAGGTCCGTACAACAATTGAAAAGCTTCCAGCAAACTGCAGCATGGAAGGAAGGTATGGACACAAGTGAAGTGGTAAGCGCGCATATTAGTCAAATTCTGTCTCTTCCTGTTAACTTCAAAAATAAAAATCCACAGTTTCTACTGTATATGACAACCTTCTTAGTTATGTTCAAGCCTTAGAGACACTTTTGGAAAACTTGGTGATGTGCCTTGGAAATGGAAGAATGACCTTAGATATATGTAAACTCGAAAGTATTCGTGGTGATCTCACAAGAACTACAGCGAATTTGAAGCATTGGACCTTTACAGAGTTGATTGAAGCCTTGAGATTGTGGGTTGAAAAAAATCCATTGCAACCTGGAGATAAAGAGGGACCTCATGAAATGCCACCGACAGTGTGTCTTCGTCCTTCATCCATCCCAGCCCAAGAAGATTCGTTTCAGACAGTTTAGTTCCTAGCTAAACTCTCCTTGGCGAAGATAGAATCACTATATCTTCTACGATGTCACACTCTGTCTGGACCGACTCGACCGTGTGCCTTCTGTGGATCAATTGTCAAGGTAACAAGCAACTCATCGTAAATCGCGTAAAAAAGATATACGAGAAGCAAGCATTGTGGAAGTATGTCAAAGTTTCTTGGATGAGAGGTCCAATGTGGTCGAGTCAACAAAACGAATGGCCAAAGCAAATCAACGCCAAACCAACTGACGTATCTGAAAGTCGATGGAAGATTTGTCCGCATCTTAGCATGGATTCACAGATTTATTGGCAACTAATAATAAAAATAATAACAACTTTCGAGATGGTAACATATAACAGTTGGAAAACTGACAAACTAATGGCCCTCAAATTAGATAAAAGCATTAAAATAGTAAGATAAATATTTACATATAGATTTTGTTATTTGTTCAAAAACGATCCAACTAAAAAGTAAAAGTTAATTACGTAGGTATGTAAAATGATCAACACCAATATAATTATCTAAAAAACGTTTCCAAAAGGTATTCTGAAAAGTAAATAGAGATTCTTTCTTGCGGAGTTCGGAGGGTAATTTGTTCCATGATTTGGTACAAGAAACTGCGAAAGATCGTCCTCCATCATTCTTTTGTAACGCGGGCAAACAATATTAACATGTCCGTGCCTCGTAGATCTTGTGTGTACGTCAGTGTTGCGCGGTAGCATATCACTGATAATGTGGGACTGTTTCCATATATTCTGTTGTGATTTATTGAGCATTTTATAATTTCAACCTCGTCATATAGAAAGGAATCCATTCACGTTTTCGAAATAAACTACTTGCTTGGTAAGCAAGTCAACGGCCCGTTGATGACAGACAAAATAGAGAAGCAGCTAATGAGTACAAACAGAGAGCGAAGAGCTGGAGACCTTCAAACAGGACTCTCTGCCCGACTGAATTTGCAAAAGAATGACCGGAGGGAACCTTTGTCTGTAAGGGACTAATCCAACGCGAATTCCCTGTTTATCTTCCAGCAAAATACCTTTTGTCGGAAAGAATCGTGAACCAAGCTCACCTGAATACCTTGCATGGGGGAATTGGATTAAAAAAGAGAAAAGTTCTCGAAGACTATTGGATCCAAAAACTACGAGCAATCACCAAGAGTCATTCGTCAATGCTATGGATGCAAGCGATTTCATACCGTGCCACTACCTGCTCCTTCTCAAGGCAATCTTCCAAGAGAGAGAACCGAAGGTACAACGCCATTCGAAGTAATTGGTGTGGATTATGCTGGACGTACCAAGGTGGACACAAGACGAAGAAAGAGCTCAAATCGTATATTATTATCTACACCTGCAACCTGACTCGAGGGGTCCATCTACAGCTTTTACCAGATATGAGTTGTGAAGCGATTCATTGCAGCAAGAGGTCGACCCAACAATTTCCGACAATGGAAATACGTTCCATGCGGCTGCAAAATGGATCAAGAAAGTTACCATGGTTTCTTGGAGGAACACCAAGTTAAGTGGCAGTTCAACCTAAGTAAAGCGAGTTGGTGGGGAGGCATGCATGTTCGAGATAATGGTTTGAAGAACAGAAAGAGTGCATTCCGAGGGCAATTTCTCATTGCTGAAATCGGGATCTGAGCAACCAACAAGAACAAAACTTAACGACATGTTGTAAAGGAGTAGGACTATAATTGGCCGCCATATTGAATTATTCGGCATATCTCCTTAGCATTACTACAATCGCGGGCGCAAGTTTCATATTTACCAATTTTCAAGTTTCTTATTTACCAATGATATGTTCGAGCTTCGCCTCGTTCGTGCTCAACACTTCCTTGATAATATATATCAATATAGTTTGAGCACTCTGGCCCTACACCGCTTCATGCTCTCTGGATGTGCGCATGACCGCTGTTTGTCCCACAAGCGGTTGTCACCGGCAATCGCTTGGGTATAATTAGTTCTCATGGCCATATATATATAATATATTATATATATATATATATATATATATATATAATATAATATAATATAATATAATATAATATATATATATATATATATATATATATATATATATATATATATATATATATATATATATATATATATATATATATATATATATATATATATATATATATATATATATATATATATATATATATATATATATATATATATATATATATATATATATATATATATATATAGCAAAGTGAAAAGGTGGTAAACTGCCAAGAATTTAGTGACGAGATACTGACGTTTCGAGCGGAGCCCTTCATCAGAGTAAGACGAGATGAAATGAAATAAATAGGGCTTATATATATATGCCAAAAGGGTGTCACAAGTAGAAAGTAGCCAATCAAATGCATGGGAGATAAACAAACTAATAATTAATGAGACGGGAAACGTTAGATCATATATATTATATAGATCATATATATTATATATATATATATATATATATATATATATATATATATATATATCAATATCAATATATATCAATATATATCAATATATATATATATCAATATATATATATATCAATATATATCAATATATATATATATATCAATATATATATATATATATATCAATATATATATATATATCAATATATATATATATCAATATATATATCAATATATATCAATATCAATATATATATCAATATATATATATCAATATATATATATCAATATATCAATATATAAATATATAAATATATCAATATATCAATATATCAATATATATATATATATATCAATATATATATATATATATATATATATATATTATCAATTTATATATATATTATCAATTTATATATATATTATTATATAAATTTATTATTATATATTATTATATATATATATATATATATATATATATATATATATATATATATATATATATATATATATATATATATATATATATATATATATTATATATATATATATATATATATATATATATATATATATATATATATATATATATATATATATTATCAATTTATATATATATTATCAATTTATATATATATTATTATATAAATTTATTATTATATATTATTATATATTTTTCTATAGCTTTGAACATGAACATGAATTTCAAATAGAAATCTTAAACAATCTTCGTGGTTTTCTCAGTAGCGGCGATAAGAGCGCAGTTTTCAAACAAGATGGCGTCACTGTGACAACTACATGTTCCAAGCATAAGTTAACTACATTTGTTTTTACTTTTATCAGTAGAACGAGGCGGCTACGGAACAAAGCAAAGAAAGAAATCACGAAAAATAAAAAATAAAAAACGAAAAATAAAAAAATGGTCGCCCTATGTGACTCGAACCAATATCCATACGCACCACAACCCAACACACTAAACATCCACTAGGAAGCGAACTCCGACAAACCCCAAAAAAGTTGTTACTCTGTTCCAGATTAACACAGTAATAAACATTTTATGTGGGTTATAATATAATATAATATATATATATATATATATATATATATAATATATATATATATATATATATATATATATATATATATATATATATATATATATATATATATATATATATATATATATATATATATATATATATATATATATATTATATATATATATATATATATATATATATATATATATATATATATATATATATATAGCAAAGTGAAAAGGTGGTAAACTGCCAAGAATTTAGTGACGAGATACTGACGTTTCGAGCGGAGCCCTTCATCAGAGTAAGACGAGATGAAATGAAATAAATAGGGCTTATATATATATGCCAAAAGGGTGTCACAAGTAGAAAGTAGCCAATCAAATGCATGGGAGATAAACAAACTAATAATTAATGAGACGGGAAACGTTAGATCATATATATTATATAGATCATATATATTATATATATATATATATATATATATATCAATATCAATATATATCAATATATATCAATATATATATATCAATATATATATATATCAATATATATCAATATATATATATATATATCAATATATATATATATATATATATCAATATATATCAATATATATATATATATCAATATATATATCAATATATATCAATATCAATATATATATCAATATATATATATCAATATATATATATCAATATATCAATATATAAATATATAAATATATCAATATATCAATATATCAATATATATATATATATATATCAATATATATATATATATATATATATATATATATATATATATATATATATATTATATATATATATATATATATATATATATATATATATATATATATATATTATCAATTTATATATATTATCAATTTATATATATATTATTATATAAATTTATTATTATATATTATTATATATATATATATATATATATATATATATATATATATATATATATATATATATATATATATATATATATATATATATATATATATATATATATATATATATATAATATATATATATATATATATATATATATATATATATATATATTATCAATTTATATATATATTATCAATTTATATATATATTATTATATAAATTTATTATTATATATTATTATATATTTTTCTATAGCTTTGAACATGAACATGAATTTCAAATAGAAATCTTAAACAATCTTCGTGGTTTTCTCAGTAGCGGCGATAAGAGCGCAGTTTTCAAACAAGATGGCGTCACTGTGACAACTACATGTTCCAAGCATAAGTTAACTACATTTGTTTTTACTTTTATCAGTAGAACGAGGCGGCTACGGAACAAAGCAAAGAAAGAAATCACGAAAAATAAAAAATAAAAAACGAAAAATAAAAAAATGGTCGCCCTATGTGACTCGAACCAATATCCATACGCACCACAACCCAACACACTAAACATCCACTAGGAAGCGAACTCCGACAAACCCCAAAAAAGTTGTTACTCTGTTCCAGATTAACACAGTAATAAACATTTTATGTGGGTTAGTGTTAATGAAATTTTAAAGTTAATAACATTTTTCGACAGAAATTCGGTAAACAAGGTTTTTCTCTGGAATTGGTGCCATCGACTGTAAATGATGGCATAACCTGGAGGAAAAGGAAGCCCTCCTGTTTCAGTCCCCAAATGCCTCCGCTCCCACAACAGCCTGCATTGCAGGCTATGCATCATTTACAGTCGATGCCACCAATTCCAGAGAAAAACCTGGGACCGAATTTCTGTCGAAAGACAGCATTTCTGTCTATGATGGCGACGACACTTTTACGAAACAGTCAACCACAACGGCGCCACTGCCGTCCATATTCGGCATAGAACAGCTTACCATTTTTTAACTTTTTGACTTTCCCATGTAAGTCTAAAATTTTTTTCTCTGGCGATAATGTGACCGACAACATATTCGGCCATGATAGGGCCAAAGACGCCACCAAATCTTGTTAACACAAACCATGGACGAAATTGCTCTCGAGGAAAAACTTCAAAATATTTATTCACGCCAGCGAACGTCGATTGAATCCACTTAAGCTTTGGGAGTTGGAAGATCCAAGAGGAGATCAAATTTGCATCTATGACAATAATTTCAGCCTCTTCGAGGGATTTCATGGAAAAATCTGAAAGAAGATATCAAAGTCGTATGGCGTATGTTGTTTTAACTACAAGACCATTCCCGCATTCGCTTCACTGTCAATGAAACAATGGCTTCAAGTCGAGGTTGCAGTAGATATGCCTCTAGGTGTACTTTGATTGGGGACTAATGTTGACGGATGGGAAGCTGCGTCATTAAGTAAGAACGGACACGCCACCAGCATACTGTACGTCTCCCTCTTGGAGGTTATCAAATATAACTGCAAAATAATCTGCAGCACACAGAGATGCACGTGCAAGAAACATGACTTGGACGGCTCTACTTGAACGACGTCGTCTTTGCGTTTTGAAAGGTGATGCGTAATTATAAATTATTGTTCTCTCTGTGGTCTGCTCACCCACTTACTCGGCAAGAAAGTGTCGACCAGAATTGGTCTATTGAAGCGAGTAAGGCCCTACCATACTAGATCAATTGCAACCGTGAAAATAATACGACTGCTGTGCTTGTTTGATTAGTGTGAGGTAGATTGGGATTGCTGTAACATCTCGGCTGTAACAAAGCTACAAAGATTACAAAACAGGGCTGCACGAGTTATTCTCGAAGCAGATAACAGCATGTCTTCTAAATTGGAGTGCATTCCTCTTGCTGAGAGCCTGAGGAGACGATTTCATAAAGCCATCTTGATATAAAAGTGACTTCATAAGAACACGGATTCGATATGAATCTCGAGACTTCGCTATAATACTAGGAAAAAGGAGATAATTATGCTCCCCAATACCGTATAGCAAGCTCGAAAGGATTGGGGGAGGAGATTCGGATTGCTGTAACATCTCGGCTGTAACAAAGCTACGAAGATTACAAAACAGGGCTGCACGAGTTATTCTCGAAGCAGATAACAGCATGTCTTCTGAGGTCCCCGTAATGAATTGGACTGCATTCCCCTTGCTGAGAGGAGACGACTTCATAAAGCCATCTTGATATAAAAGTGTCTTCATATGGACATGGATTCGATATGAATCTCGAGACTTTGCTATAATACTAGGAAAAAGGAGAACTTTATACTCCCCAGTGATCGTATAGCAAGCTCGAAAGGATTGGGGGGATCAACGATTTCAATCCCTAACCCTCGCTCCGCACTACAGATCCCAGAACGACGCGCTCATCTAGGACGCGGGTTATACCAAACAAACTTTAAAGAATAATCACAGTTAATTTATTGTCTATCGTATTTGCCTATCGTTAATTGCCAAACATGTTTTATACTGTAACCTCTATGTTACAATCGAGAAATCAAAGACTTGATTTTCTTTTATAAAGCTCTTTATGGTATTTCTGGTTTAAATGTGCACAACTACGTTTCTTTTGTTACTCACGGCCGAACACGACTTAGTCTTAATCCTACTCTCATGCTAAAAACCCCATCTTGTAAAACTAGTACGTATCAGGCCTCTTACTTTAATCGCATTGCAAAGTTGTGGAACAGTGTTCGGTAGCTCCACCAAAAAGTTTCCTTTCCCGCCATTACTCAGCCCTTTTGCTCTCTATATTTGACGTGGATAGGACCTGTACGTGGTCAATCGCAAGGGACTGTCACTCTCACGCAACATACGCCATTGTATATGTTTCAATATTGTACTGTTTGCGGAGAGGTGCCTCGCATGAGTACTCGCGTCCCGTTCGCGCCCCGGCCGATTGGGTAACTACTTTTTTCTTTTGTATTCTTGTTGTATTTTCTTGTTATTATTTACCTTTCTTCCAGCAGTTGTATGTGGTTCTAATTCCCCTTGGTGAGATGGCGATTTCTATAATTGCCTACGCGTTGTTGACCAACAAAACACAACAAACGTATAAAAACTACACTGTACTGCAAGCGCTGGTTGATTGCTGCCGTGACCGACACTGGGACGCAGATCCCAGAACAATAATCCTTGATTTTGAAATTGCTGCCGTTCAAGCTATAATTACTATCTGTCATATTGGCCACAATCCACTACCCATGAGTGCTGCTTTTATCACCTGATTCAGAGCACGTGGAGAAAGATATAAAAGCTTGGGCTAGCTCCAATCTCTACTACAAGAATGAAGATCAGTTCTGTGTACACTGCAGCATGCTCATGATGCTCTGACACGATCTTGACTAAAAGTACACACGAGTAACCACGAATGACCACGAGTGCTATTTTAATGTTTGGTCGTGGCTAGATGGGATACTCGCAATTGAGAATCTTGAAGTAATCATATGTCTGAACTAAATCCAAATCCCAAATCTATCTCTAATCCTAACACTTAACGCACCCTTCTCGCCCCAAAAAGCGCCTTTCTCGCCCAAAACGCCTGCGGAGGAGGTAGCCCTAACCACACTCCAACCTTAATGGCAGGCTTAAACTAACTGTGAACTCAACTGGGAGTATCTCATCTAGCCAAAACCTTCATGTTTCGCGCACAAATAACTTGATGTAATATCAATATATAGAACCCACTATATGCCCATATTATACCAATATACAAGCCTATAGTATATATAATTTAGATATACAGTATACAGCTGTATAGCTCTAAATTATATATAGGCTTGTATATATTGGTATAATCAGGGGGTCTATAAATTAAAGATACCTATACAGATCAATACGAATACAGAGCTATACAGGTATTTATAACGTGTATCACTGACAAGACTAATTAGCTTTTCTTATACAGTGTGTATTAAAAAAAAGAAACCCCCTCAGCAAAACAATTAATGTATTCTTTTCAAATCAATTGTTGATTTGAAAAGGATTTCTAACTAAGTTTCAAATCAGAAAGTAATTATATACCTGTATAACTCTATATTCATATTGATCTGTATAGGTATCTTTATAGACCTGTAATAGTATAGCTCTAAATTATATATGAGCTATATTCGTTATAACCATGTTATATTTATAGGCATATAGTGGGAAGATATTGATATTAATTCAAGTTATTTTTTGCGTGCGAAACATGAAGGTTTACCGTTTTTGCGAGATAAGATACTCCCAGTTGAGTTGATACTCCCTGTTCCTGTCGGACTTTAATTTTTGTATATCGCTAATTGATTATTGTACGAGTTCACAGTTAGTTTAAGCCTGCGTTTAAGGTTGGAGTGTGCGTTTTGGGCAAGAAGGGCGTTTTTGAGGTGAGAAGGACGAGGAGTTAGGGCTTCGGTTGGATTAGGGTAAGTGTTAGGATTAGAGATAGATTTGGGATTTGGATTTAATTAGTTCAGACATATGATTACTTCAAGATTCTAAACTGCGAGTATCCCATCTCGCCACAACCAAACATGAAAATAGAACTTGTGGTCATTCGTGGTCACTCATGTGTACTTTTAGTCAAGACCCTCTCACACTTCTTCCAACTCAAGATCCTGTCTATGGGCCTTAAGGACTATAGGCTGTGCTCGTAGGAAGAAAATTAATTTTTCCACCCCTGCTTAAGGTTACATATTAGATGTGTTGAAAGGCATAATTTATTTTGTTTCCACACGCATGCATGGTGATTCTGTGATGAACATAAAAATTGCGCATGTTTAAATTTAGGTTTGGTACTTTGATTGACAGGTTAAAAGTCGCGAACATTTACATAGCATGGGGGGAATTGTTGACCGGAACCAATTAGATTAGACCTTTTTTGTGTAAACAGATTCTTAATAGTAAGTAAATAAAATTGTACAAACTGTGAATTTTCGGTGTAAACTACTGTAAGAGAATCTTGAGGCCAGATTTTCCACACGTATGAAAAGTAGAAGTTTGAATCTAGTATCTACTTGTTATACCAAATTGAATTCAAAAATCTAAAAACCCAGCCAAATATGTTGACGATGGATTTTTTCCATGATGGATTTTCCACAAAATAGGCACATTAAAGATTAAGATTTTAAATCTGGAGTTTTGATTGAATAATTTACTTAAAATTTTATCTATTTCAATTTTATTTTACAACCCAATTTAAGAAAATTTATATCAGAAAAAAAGTGGGGGGCAGGCAATTTTTTTGCTTGCCCCTCAGCTCCGTGGCCCCTGAGATTAGAATTGGATGCCGAGTATCAAAATAACAATAAAAATGTATATAGTGTGTGAACATATAGTTTGGTATGGTTACTATTCAAGAATGGAAATAGTATAGACAAATTTAATTGGAGTATAACTGTATATTTATTTTTTGTGATTTATATCTTCATTAACTTCATACATGGGGAAAGTTTTGAACAAATACTCTACAAGCTGTCAATACAGATGGCGAGGAGACCTCATGAAACCACTAGGCTTATCTAGTGAGGTCACCTCACACTGCAAATTTCAAGGAGTCGATCACAGCCTAAAAGAGCCATTCCGTCACCGTTTTTTGAGACAGCATAACTCTCTGGAGCTGTGTCGATTCCCTGAAATTTACAGTGTATGCATAAATGCAATATTTTACTTAATTAAGCGTTTTATATGTGCAGCGTAAATCTATTTATAATGTTATGCATGCAACATTTTATTGGCTAAATATATTATTGGCTATTGTGCTATGTATCTCAACCTAATTTCAGCCAAGAAAGCCAATTAAATAACTGCTGATTATGAAAATATAAATTTGGACATAGAATTACTGTATATTAATGGTAAATAAATCAATTCAATTCAATTATCTCCTAAACCATACCTCCATCATCTAATGTATAGTAACCTTAATAGCTAGGAATGTACTGTATATGGCAATTAAATCTATAGGCAACATGCAAGGAACATGTGGCATATATACTAATGAGATAAAATGTTAAACAAGATGAAAAACGTCCAATAGACACAATGAAAATTTGCATAGTAAATTCATATTAGGGTCACATTGTAAACCTCTACTTGGAGCCATTGTTTTGTGGGCATTAAAGCAAATACAAAGTATTAATTATTATTAATTATTAGTATAAGTACAGTATATTAATTATTGGGACACTTGGATTTATCTCAGATAGGGACTGAAGATGAAGAGAAGGATATAATAATATATATATAACTGCAATAATAAAGTCATATAAAATACATGTTTGTTGTTATTTTTAATATGTCTCGATCAATTCCAATGTCAAATGCCTAGGAGGGGATTGGAATTGATCGAGACATTAGATATGAGTATATGACATCTAAAATATCTAGTATTAACTGTGAACACATGCAGCATATACGGTATGCATTAAAGATTAGTGAACAACCGCATAAGAGAACATCATTGTGCTGACTAGTCTAAGAATACTATATCATTCATGCAGAAATATTGAGTATTATTGCATAATTATACATGAGTTGTGTATTTTGGAAGAGCACTGCCTCCTTCCATCAAACATATACTGTATTTAGAATACACAAGCCAGAATTATCTTCAAGACTTCAACTGCATTCAGATAAAGTATTTAATACACCAAGTCCCTGACTTTTAGTTGAACATAAACGTACTAGTGATGTCTATTTAAAATCTTTAATATGACGTCTCATATGCGGTTGTTCACCTAATCAATGCACAATAATTATAATGTACCGAACTGTTTTACCTTTATGATTGATTTCAAGAAACCTAGCCGAGGGACAAGCACGAGTTAACGCGGGCAGTAAACCCTTCAACACTGAAATAACGTAGACAGGTTTTCGAAATTCACAGGCCATCCTTCCTGCTCCAATCTCAGAACACTCACTTGGCAGGCTAGACTGCCGGCATAGCTGTCTGCCGCATGGCTCTACTTCCTGTTGGTACGAATTCCTTGATTCTGGGCAAAAATTCCTTAATTAGATTGAGCACAGTTCCCAAGTTTGAATTGATTTTATAATAGGCTAAAAGGGATGACTCAAAAGGAGCCTTTCTGTTTTTGTTTGGTCTTTATTTTTGGTTAGACTAGTTCTTGAAAATGAGAAGTTCACCGCTTATGAATTGCGGTATGTCCAGGGGCGTGGCGACTGGGGGGGGGTGTGGGGGGGTGCGACACCCCCCCAATAATTATAAATAGCAAAAAGTTGGTCACACAAGGGATTGCTGCTGGCCCAGAGGAGGTTGGACAGCAACGCGCAAAGGATCACGGTTAGCGGGCTTGTTTTTCCGCGTGGTTGTCATTTGTGCTTTGACTGTTTCGAAGGTAACATCTCCCGAAGATGGACGCTTTTGATACTCAAGGATGTCAGGCTGGAATTTTTGCTAAAGAGAGCGTTATATACCTCTATTGTTGCGATTCTGCTTACGAATTCTCTTTCACTATGCGTAGTTCGCCATTTTAAAGTTTGAACGGGCATTTCTGTCAACATTTTAGTTTTCTAAATTCTGTCTGAGAGATGAATGTGTGTTTATATCGATCGTTTATATACAGCGAATGTATATAAAACAAGTATGTTATTCAAGTGTGTTATTAAATGTGTGTTATTCAAAGTGAAACAAGTGTATTATTTTTAGTATTTTCAAATTAAATTGTATTCCTAAATAAAAATGGTAGGAAGTATCTGGACTCTAGTACTACAGTACTACTATAATATAAACATATGCACTTGTACATACTCTGGCTTAAAAAATGTGTTGATCATGAACAAGTATTATGACAGTCTTGTTTATAATTGGTATCTAATCATTGTGGTACATCCCAACCGCAGGTGATTTATATGTAGTAATGTACCTGTATTTCTTAATTAAATGTTGCATAAATGCAGTGTATATGCCAAAAGTAATATTAAATGCACTTTATTAATTTGGTTTGAGATTGCATGACCAATGATTAATTACCAATCAATTCTGCAAGCAATACTTGCTCTAATGCACCTTTTTAATCATGTCCTCTTAGTCTATGTATATATTACTTTGTTAACTTGTTACTCTAAAATCCTCTTTTGAAAATCCTGAAGTGCAGATAATTCCTGCAATGTAAGAGTTGGCACAATAATAGTATGCACTAGGCATACTATGGCATGCTGCCTTATAGCATGAAAAGCATTCCTGAGATAACAATAACAATTATGTACAATAATTATAGTAAAGCAACATATACAAAATGTTGATACCAGATGTTGATATACCAAATGTTGATACTTTACTTACCAGTATACCTTTAGAAAGGCAAGCAAAATGATATTATGTTTGGTATAGATCTAGCAGCAAGTTATAGTAAACTATAGGCATAACTCATAAGCATAGAAAATAGAAATGGTGTGAGAGGTAGATACTGCATGCAAAGTAGAACTATCCAAAATCTAAAACCCAAATCAAATTTTCCCAAAGCCTACAGCAGGTCTTCGTTTTGGTATTTTTTCCCAGGTGTTTGACAAATTGGTGGAGCATGATCCCTTTTTGTGCCATCAGATATATTAATCTATAAGCCTAGAAAAGAAACTAACCTCAAGAAGCAAAAATTCTTATGTTTACATATCTTCAGATCCTCGAAGACAACCAGATACCATCCCAAAATCCAAATTTAAATATATAAAAATAGCCAACTAACAAACTTCACACGTTGAATATTCTTCTAGAACTCAGTTAACATTTACCCTAAAGAATAAAGCTAGCGACTTCCGAAATTCTTAAAAATAATAAATTTTATAGGTGCAATGTCCCCTCAAATACGAGGCGCCATCTCGGTAAAGGCTGAAAATACTACGACCGTTTCAAGGGCGAATAACTTGAAAACGGTCGAGGGGTCAAGGGGGGTCGTTCGGATAGAATCAAAGATTAGACATTTGTTTAACTCATTATGCAAAAATTAGAGAAATCGAACCATGGGAATTCGAGATTTTTTACTTTGAATATTGTTGACAAACACGGACTCGGGTCATCACGCGGCGACGACACGACCTACATAAATGATCAAAACAAGGTAGAAAAAAGACATTTACCTAACAAAATCCTGCAGATATAGATAGCCCAATAATAGTTTAAACAGTATCGCTGCTTTTTAAAAGAAAAATTTGAATAACAATAGTAAAATATTCGGTATTTCTGCGTCCAATGCAAATTTTTCAGCCGATCAACTTCGCGCAAACGATGAGAAAATAAAGCAATTTCATTGGTCGAGATATGCACGTGACAGCTGTCCACCCTCCTCTGCTGCTGGCCAAAATAAAAATGGTGAGACAGAAAAAAAAGCTGAAATTTGTTTTTTTTATCAATTGTCGGTCAACAGTTGGTCAATAAAATTTGTTTTTTTTATCAATTGTCGGTCAACAGTTGGTCAATAGCGCTCAAACATCCCCAGCAAAAATTGTATTTAAGTGAGTACAGTTGATGTATTCCGTAGTGAAGTATTTCTGATCTGTAGACGGGAGACCGCAGACCATTGAAATCCGAGGTCCATGGAATAAGTGGCGTGCGGTCATGTAAGCGCAGGCAAGCGCCGCTTGCCTAGTCATTTTTGCAAAATATAAAATTTCTAGAGCGATTTACATTTCTCTTTAATCAACGTACTGTATACTCGATTATAAAATGCCGTGTCTTTTGCGTTTGTGTGATAATTGCGGTTGTTTTCTCTGCGGGGAATCAAGTGGATTATAAATGGCTTATCTTCATCTTCTTCTGTTATTGGTTGTTGTAATATTGCGCCCTGCTCGATCAATACTCATGCTATTGCTTGATTATTAACCAAGGCAAGCGCCGCTTGCCTTCAGAGCTCAAAATCAACACTTGCGCATGCGCTAAAATACCTTGGGAAGTTCCAATTCGACGAATTTTCACTGAAGGCAAGCGGCGCTTCTTAGGGCACCGCTTGATAGTTGATTGGTCAATAGGCGCGTTGTTCTAAATTATATATAAATGCATATAAATAATGAAGAATCAGTCGTTGGTGATATAATTTGAAAGGTAATGTTTAGTTCTCTTTGTCAGTTATTTACTTATTCCCTTAAATGTATTTATTGTTTATTCAATTGTTTAAACGCGCATTGAATCAGTGACAATCAGAGAGATTTAATGTTTGCGTACGCGCGGTTTTATGAACTATGATTCATTAACTGAAATACTCCAACACTTCAGAATAGCTAATACACTAAGCTAAAATCACTGACCCTTCTCGGATAGTCCAAAACATACGAGATACGGTTTCGTCGGTTTGCCATTATAAGATAAGACGTTATGTACCAATACCACATGATATTATATGGATTAATATAGAGAACATACCAGACACAAATTGTTCAACGCACGTTCACGTAGCCAACAAAATAAACGATCATGTTTAATTACTTTAATAACCCTTCACGTGTCTTCTGCTGCTCAAATTTAATCATACAATAATGGTAATCTTTCGTGACAACTTTCAATCTGTTTGGAAATATGCGCGACTTTATTTATGGTTAGCTGAGAACATAGCTGAGAAGCAATCTGTTTAATACAACAAATGCATGACACCTTCATGACGTAATCGATTACGCGTTTCTCTGGTAGAATAAAGTTTAATAAAATAAATTCAGTATATCATTCAGAGTGCGTGTTTGAATATTGCAATATATGAACTCTATACTGTTATCAGGAATCACCAATATTATAAACTATTCCTTAATTCTTCTGATAGAGTTCTGGGCAGTATTTCTGTTATTTTTAACTGGCTGAAGAAAATATATCTACTTTTAACTCTTGACACATGATGCAAAGCAAAGACCGAATTAACATGTTTATCCTAAAAAAGATGCTTATCAGATAACTTTTTTGGAAAACTCGTTCCTGAAATCGCTGGAAATGCACTTCTGGAGCTTTAAAAATTCAAAATTTTCTGGGGGGGCATGCCCCCAAACCCCCCTAGATGGGTGTCGTCCAACTGGCCAGTTGAGCTTGCCTAACAATTCGTGTCACCGCACGCCACTAGACCATGCCGCATGGATAGTAACTATCCATGGTATCACTCACAAGCTCGCATGTCATTTGGCTAATTTACAAACCTTAAGTCAGTTGTGCAATTTAATGTTGTGATGCATGTTAATATTAGTCTAATTTCATCATTTTAGAAAAGCTCATACAAAAACGTTGCAGCCCAGCGGCCAGCTCAAATTATTCACATACTGACATACGCTTGTCAACGCATTTATTAAACTCGTTTGAACATAAACCCTTGCCAAACCCAACTAAAAACTTCTTAAAAAAAGTCATATTTTTATCCTTTCTAAATTTCTCACTGACTTACTCTGTTGCCAGTTCGGCAGCCATTTTGAATAAAGGTTTCATAAGGTGGAAGTGCGATACTTCATGTAATTCGTTTTTGAACTTATTTTATATTTTGGACCGCCGCATATTGCATATTGGCGATTTCGCAAAAAGTTGGTCACTATCATATGACACCCCCCCAATCGTGATTCCTTCGCCACGTCCCTGGGTATGTCCCCGGCTATGGCGCGTAATAACCGCCAAAATTAAGCACTTGTATTTTCGGGCGAGTTTTGCATTCGGGCGATTGCATTCGGGCGAGTTTTGCATTCGGGCGAGTTTTGCATTCGGGCGAGTTTTGCATTCGGGCGAGTTTTGCATTCAGGCGAGTTTTGCATTTGGGCGAGTTTTGCATTCTGGCAAGTTTTGCATTCTGGCAAGTTCTGCATTCTGGCAAGTTTTGCATTCAGGCGAGTTTTGCATTTGGGCGAGTTTTGCATTTGGGCGAGTTTTGCATTCAGGCGAGTTTTACATTTGGGCGAGTTTTGCATTTGGGCGAGTTTTGCATTTGGGCGAGTTTTGCATTCGAGTATACCATATTCCCTTGCGAACCGTAATACGCGTGTTCAAAGCTTTAGTTCTAAAATGAACAACAAATCTTCGTCACAGAATAAGTATTGAGCAGAAGGTCCACTCGCGTCGGAACCTTTGAAGTTTTTGTCCTCGCGCATGTCGCTCCGCGCATACCGGCCGCCATGTTGAAAGCAAGTAAACTCCAGCCAGGTGAACAGTAATTAATATGGCGAAAAACGGGTTTGGATCATTTGAACGGCTATATCTCAAACTTTTGCATGCCGATTTTCTTTCCACGGCTAGTACGTGTAAAGCAAAGGTAGGTGATCAATTTTATTGTGGTTAGAAGGCAATTTAACAAATGTTAAACGGGTAATTTTCGCGATTTTATTGACAACTCGGTCTGTCCTCGAGTTTGTCAAAATGTCGGCACAGCGGCACTAGCCTTTACTTTTACAAATCCATATCCGCTTGTATTTTTACTTGTTTTTTAGACACTTAGTCGTAAATTGCTTATTTATTTACATTTGATGTATTCGATATTAGGCCAAACCAAAGTTGTTCATTTTGGTATTTATAAATTTAAATGTACAGTAATTAACTTTATATTGAGATCAGATGGAAGGACACATCGTCCGAAACGTCGTCCCATTAATATATATATACGTAAGTACTCTTACTTAAGTATTTTTCAACACATTGAAGTTCTCCTATTTCTCCTTTTCATATTATATCCAGTTCTTTTGAGAACTTAGCAGCTTTCATATTTATTATTGTTGACTTATTGAAGTTATTATATGACTCATGCAGTCCTCGACTTAGAGTTGAATCATTGAGAAATATTTCAAAAGCATACGCTTGAAAGTTATTAGCTTTATAATTATAACACTGGTTGTCTGGTTTCTCTACATTGTTTGACAGTTCTGTTCCCATTTTCTTTGTTGATTTAAAGATGTGCCACCTTCACATACTTTCTGTCCTTTCTTTTAACAGAGGAAAGGTCACGGTTTGCAAATTTTAGACAATAATAAATACGCATTCTCAAAAACAACTTCTGCAGAAAGTCGAGAGGGAATTCTTCACAGCACTGGAATGTTACTGGTACATTCTTCAGTAGCTTCAGGATATTTCCTCCAACACAGGTGCTCTTGGTGAAAATGGAGAAGTTTTGATAAAAAATATCTTCCAGCTGAATGATGTATTGTAAGAAACTATTAGTTGGTGCATTCAGGCCTCCAAAAGTTGATTTCTCTTGCTCGTATGCCTTGAAATAACATAGTAACTTTCTGTCATTGTCTAGATTGTCTGACACCAGGGCTTCTTTGCATGTTGAGCAACTGTGGATCTTGGCACATTTATGGAGCAAGTAACCAGAAACATATGCAATGGCATTTTCTTTAATAATGTTTGAGTTTACATTTGTCTCTCTGTAATCAGTTGGCCCAATATCCAAGGTTTGAGGTTGAGGAGATGTGGCATTGGCAACCAGTGCTGTTGCATTTGATGTTTCTGCATTTGGTGCTTGTGTAAACTGGGCAAGAAGGTCATCCAAGTCTTCTGCACAATTCCCAGCCGAAGAAGTAAGAAAAGAACTAAAAAACAATTTCCTAAATGCCCTAGTGAATTGTACTGGTCACTGGTGTTGGGTTGTCATTGTTCCCTCCCTGTTGCCATATGCAGGTGCCAAAGAAATTCTCTAAGGGGTCAGTATTTAGTCTTCTTGTGAAAAGAAACTTAAAATCATGGTTTGTTTTGAGTTGATCCCAAATTAAAAGAATTGCATTGAGCGTAACCAACCACCCTTTAAGGCACTTAATTCTACCTGTTACATTTTCATCTCCATTGAAAACTTTTAATTATTTTATGAATGTGATTGCTTCTTTCATAAAATCTTGGTGTGTGGTTTTGTCACTAAGGGCACACTTTAGCTTTTTTGTTGAGTGCACTGTGGAGCTGTTGACACAGTCAAACACAGAATCAAATTTGGAAACAAACTCTGCTGTTCCCATGGCAGTTGATGGAAGTCCCCCCACACTAATGTACATGCAAAGTGAGGCTGCTACAGTGTGACTTAAAATTTGGGTGGCATACTTAACCTTCATTTTATTAAAATTGTTTGGGCGTATGTGTTTTTCTGTTAGTTTAGGTGCAGCTCGGATGGGAAGTGCTGTATCTTTTTCATAAAAATTCTCGATGTCATTCCACTTGGCAGTATGCTGACCAAATCTGAAGCAATACTTTATCAAGTTGTTTCGCACACACTTTAGCAAATGTGGTGGATCAAACATCAGGAAATACTTCTGGTCATTGTGCATGAACCATGGCCTTTCAGGAGTGACTTTCAGACGGAGAGACAAACTGTAGAAATTGGATCCCATGTCTGACATAACCACCACAACTTTTAGACCTATGCCATCCAGTTTTTCAATTGCCTCTTTCACCAAATCTTCCATGATGTCACTGCGACATCCTCCATTCACCAAGAAATAACCAATTGGCTGTTTCCACTTCCCAGAGATACTGCGGACCAGTAATACAAGTGCCGAGGTTGCCACTTTGTTGGTCCTGTAACCATCCCCAAAGTCTTCGAGACCAACAATTTTGTCACCAGGTATGCTGTAAAATAAGTTGGTTTTCAAAGAAATTTCATCCATGCACAGTGTACACAGTTTTTCTTTTGTGCCCATCTGCATAACTTTCTTCTGTATTATTTTCAAAGCAGCTTGAGATATACCAGTGTTTGTTGGCATTTTTGATACATATCTATGAAGAGATGATTTGGTTGGCAAAACAAATAATTTAGAGAGCAATCGATATGCTTTCCCACTGGCATGATACAAAGAGATGGCCAATGACTTCATCTGTGACGAATATCTTCTTCCATGTTTTTTTTTGGAATGTAATTTCAATTGCATCTTTACAAAATTTGCCAAATTTTCTGGTAACTTCCCTAGGGCATCTTCTAAAGCTTTCTCTTCTCTGGCTTTTTTCCCACCTGCAACTTTACTAAGAGCTGTCTTCAACCGCTTGATTTTCTTGCTCTGAGATTTAATAACTTTTTTTTGTTTGTTTTTTCTAGGTGTGTTGTTGGAAAGGTGATGGCTTGTTTGACTACTGGAACTTGTTGTTTTGTTCCTCTCTGAATCTTCTTGATGCTCTGAATACGAAAAAAGTGGAGTGGATTAATTTCTGTCTAATTATCTTTCTTTTCAGGTCCTATACCTTAGCACAGACACTTATGTCATATATGTAAAAGGTCATGCATGAATCACCTTACCTTCAAAATGTTCAATATCATGTGCTTCATTGCTGTCTTCCTTACTTGGACTTTCCTGTATGTCATGTTGCACTATATTGTTTAAAAATCGTTTGTTGTTAAATTGTTTTTTTATGATATATGATATCTTGTATATGTAACATAAAATAAAAAGTAATTGTGAAATAAATAAATATTAAAACTTAATTGTTTTTTGGGTTAAACTTTGAAAGTCTCACATTGGTGTATAGGTGTAGTCTGTAGAAAGAGTAGGGGCAATTGAAAAAAGAAGTTGTTGTACTAGTGTGGCTGTTTTCACATACCTTTAACACTTTCGCCTAATTTTAGTTTCTTTCCTGAAAGGACAAAAGCTTATTGAGACTGCATTTTGACAAAATTTTAAACGATTTAGGTACAGGAGAAATGACCAGGAAATGCTATAGTTACCTTGACCAACATAGGTAGACGTTTTCTGCAGGATTCGTCGTTTCTGACCAATTTTGGTTGGTGGATTCGGGATATTGAACAGTGTAGGTTTGGCCTCGCATTTCAAGCGATTTTTCAAATAGTTGTAAAACATACAATCTTCAAAATGTTCCGCACACAATTTACAATTATTGTATAGATAGTTAGCACTCATTTTCAGGAGGTCTTCGCGTCGACATAGCACTACCCATTCTTTTGATCTAAACGATTTAAAATACCCCCTTTTTTGAAAAAGGTCAAGTTATATTAGCTTTGAACGAGGCAAAACGTACCTTGTTGGATCTGACGGAAAGCGGAAAAAACTGAGATGAGGATGGGAACGCTTGCTGTTCGAGCAGTTTACAGCTGAACAATGCGTTTTGGATCCGGGTTTTTTATCTGACGAAACAGCACTTTCTAAATCAGCCATTTTGGTGTAATAACACAACCACAAAGAGCAGCGAAAATGTTTGAACACTTTCCTGGAACACTTTTTCGCAAAACCGCTGCCACGTTGGATATTCGGAGCCCTATTTGTAGGACTTCTGGCAGGTTTGTTTCCCATAAATGCCAAATAAGTGGATATCTGTTGGGACATTGTATAGTTATAAAAAATTAAGAAACAGTTGTCCTTTTTTGTCAGTCAATCCTTTTATAATGCTTTATTTTCAGCAACCCACTCTTATCCATAAGCCATCTAAAACTTTTGTGGCAAGTAACTCCCCTCTTTTGATACCAAGTTATAAGCAGTCTTTCTTTGAAACCCCCTCTAGTGAGTTCCCAACTCTGTTATGATATCATGCCTTTTTTAAATTCTTTCTGGTAAACCATACTTTCCTTAACCCAAGTGACAGACTCTCCCTTCTAATTAACTTTTTAAATTTTATTTTAACTCCCTTTTAATTAACTCTTTATTTTCAATCTTCTAACTTTAGTTAAAATTATGTCACAGTTCTAATTGTCACAAATCAGTGTCTCAACATTGTACTTTAAAAACATTTTTATTAAACATTAAGACATACGGGGGGTTAGGGTTAGAAAACTTGCTAGGCGGGGGGTTAGGGTTAGGATGGGTTATTTAGGGTTAGGGTTAGGATAAAAGTTGTTTCGGGTAACCAATCAGATTGCTTCCCATGGCAAGTGATCCCAAAAAAAATTTCTGCACACCGCGTACCCCCGAGTGGACCTTCTGCTCAATACTTATTCTGTGTCTTCGTGATGATGGCCATATTAACGCGAGATTGCAGTCGCTCGAGCAATTGCAGATAGAATTAGACATCTTTAGATTGTTACAACAACCAACCATAGATGCTGACTAGAGACTGTCGAGTCAGTTTGCTCATAGTTTGCTGCGAGTCGAACAATTATACGGACATTGTTTTCGAATTTCCTCTCTTGGGGCAGAATTTATACCTTCCTGAAGCTGTTGTATCCAGTTTGCAAACACTACTTGCTGATTTGAATACAGTTGTTCCTGAAGTAGGCGATTAGTCGGAAATAACAAATTCCACTATTAATTATAGCGCCGTTGTGTGGGGAATCTTCAGTCTCTCAGTTAAGCAATAATCAGCCTCGCCGCTTTGAATATCCCTGTGCCATTAGATGAACTCTCCTTTTAGTTACACTATTCTCACGCACACACACAAAAGACTTCATATCAAGGTCAAGTGTCAAATTTCACTTTGATCGTCAACTTCGCCATGGCGACGGACTTGATTGATAATCTTACATTCTGTACAACATATTTAAATTTAAATAAATCATATAGAATAGCGCCCGAGAAAATAGTACTTTTATGCAATAACTGCCGTGCAGAAATCTGAAACTTTAGGTCTTCCTTTTCCACCAGAGTAAACTAAAGGTGCTTGATATGAATCGCCTACTTCAGAAACAGCTGTATTCAAATCAGCAAGTAGTGTTTGCAAACTGGACCCAAGAGAGGAAATTCGAAATGTCCGTATAATTGTTCGACTTGCAAGCAAACTGACTCGACAGTCTCAGCATCTATGGTTGGTTGTTGTAACAATCTAAAGATGTGCAAGGCAACCTGCCTAATTTTATCTGCAATTGCTCGAGCGACTGCAATCTCGCGTTAATATCAATATGGCCATCATCACGAAGATTTGTTGTTCTTTCCATATTCGCCATTTTAGAACAACTTGAACACGCGTATTACGGTTCGCAAGGGAATATGGTATACTCGAATGCAAAACTCGCCCAAATGCAAAACTCGCCCAAATGCAAAACTCGCCCAAATGCAAAACTCGCCCAAATGCAAAACTCGCCCAAATGCAAAACTCGCCCAAATGCAAAACTCGCCCAAATGCAAAACTCGCCCAAATGCAAAACTCGCCCAAATGCAAAACTCGCCCAAATGCAAAACTCGCCCAAATGCAAAACTCGCCCAAATGCAAAACTCGCCCAAATGCAAAACTCGCCCAAATGCAAAACTCGCCCAAATGCAAAACTCGCCCAAATGCAAAACTCGCCCAAATGCAAAACTCGCCCAAATGCAAAACTCGCCCAAATGCAAAACTCGCCCAAATGCAAAACTCGCCCAAATGCAAAACTCGCCCAAATGCAAAACTCGCCCAAATGCAAAACTCGCCCAAATGCAAAACTCGCCCAAATGCAAAACTCGCCCAAATGCAAAACTCGCCCAAATGCAAAACTCGCCCAAATGCAAAACTCGCCCAAATGCAAAACTCGCCCAAATGCAAAACTCGCCCAAATGCAAAACTCGCCCAAATGCAAAACTCGCCCAAATGCAAAACTCGCCCAAATGCAAAACTCGCCCAAATGCAAAACTCGCCCAAATGCAAAACTCGCCCAAATGCAAAACTCGCCCAAATGCAAAACTCGCCCAAATGCAAAACTCGCCCAAATGCAAAACTCGCCCAAATGCAAAACTCGCCCAAATGCAAAACTCGCCCAAATGCAAAACTCGCCCAAATGCAAAACTCGCCCAAATGCAAAACTCGCCCAAATGCAAAACTCGCCCAAATGCAAAACTCGCCCAAATGCAAAACTCGCCCAAATGCAAAACTCGCCCAAATGCAAAACTTGCCCGAATGCAAAACTCGCCCGAATGCAAAACTTGCCTGAATGTAAAACTCCCCAAATGCAAAACTCGCCCGAATGCAAAACTTGCCTGAATGTAAAACTCCCCAAATGCAAAACTCGCCCGAATGCAAAACTTGCCTGAATGTAAAACTCCCCAAATGCAAAACTCGCCCAAATGCAAAACTCGCCCAAATGCAAAACTTGCCCGAATGCAAAACTCGCCCGAATGCAAAACTTGCCTGAATGTAAAACTCCCCAAATGCAAAACTCGCCCGAATGCAAAACTCGCCCGAATGCAAAACAAGCCCGAAAATACAAGTGCTTAATTTTGGCGGTTATTACGCGCCATACCCGGCCCCCTCCCCCAATTCCTAAACGCCTGTTTCGAGTGAGCGTAGCACTGCAGTAGCCTGCGTGCAGACTCTACAATCCAGAAACGCGCTCTTTTTCCATTGGACTGACACAGAAACAATAACAGGTTCAGCTGTTTTTGCTGGAGGGGATTCCGGCGTCGGTGAAAACACAGCACGCACGAGCGGGCAGTCGAGCAGTTTGTGTTGAAGAAATTATGTGAGGGGTTGACGTCGATGTTGGTACTGCTTGGCGTTGCTTGTTTGTCGACGTGCCACGTATAAATATCTGGCATTTCAGCGGTAAATGAAACCGAATTTTACGCTGTTGGTCTGTTGCGACAAATCGTTGAGACGCTTCTGTACTTGATGACGAACCGTTGGCCGTTTCCGTAAACAAGACGTTTCGTAGACTTGCTCCAAGTCTGCCTCTTGGTGTTTCGAGGCGGGTTTGTTTCGGGACGGGTTTATTTGAGACGGGTTTATTTGAGACGGGTTTGTTTCGAGACGGGTTTATGTTTTGGTTTCAACATTTATTTGAGGCGAAAGAAAACGGGCGGGCGGGCGAGCGAGCGAAAACGCGCTGGCGGAAAACCCGCTGGCGGAAATCCGCCCGCGGGTTTTCTTTTTCCGCCAGCGTTTTTTTTCCGCTCGCAGCTCGTTGAACCGTCTCGAAACAAACCCGTCTCAAATAAACAACCAAAAATAAACCCGTCTCGAAACAAACCCGTCTCGAAACCAAGAGGCAGACTTGGAGCAAGTCTAGACGTTTCGCTGATGACACCTCGTCAAAAGTTTGGCATTCATTTCATCCAATTTCTTTCTTTGGTTTGCTCTTTGTTTAAGAAAACTCAAACACGAGCGGCAAATGTGCTTGGATGTGTGTTGTACCACAAAATGGAGATTTTAAATTTCGGCCATAACGTTAAAATTTTCCGAGCACAATATTAAACCCGTTTTCCACTTCAACCATAATACGGTATGGTACCGAAACGTAGCGCATTTCTTTGTTTCGTGAGCACTAGAGCAAAACTAATGAAAAAGAAAACGCTACGTTACGTTACGGTTGAAGTGGAAAACGGGCTTTAACATCCCTTTCATGGCAACACAATAACAAGCCATGTTTAATTTACTGGTATTAATTTTAATTATTCGAAAATACCCACGTGACCAGAACTGCTTTCGGCCTCTGATTCGGTAGTCTCCTTCGCAGCCGTCAGTCGAGTTCGTTCTCACTCCCCTCACTACCGGCTGCTTACCCGAGCAGCAAATTCCTTTCCAATTGTTGACCAATCAGAGTCAGACTTCGGATGTTCCAATATCTGGAAATTGAGCTGACCGTTTGCATTTTGAAAACTAGTAGTTCAGTAAAATTTTGCGTAAATAATATTAATAGAATCAATATAAAGATGTTGTATTATCTGTGAATTACAATATGAATACATGCTCGAATACATGTACATTATGTCTTTTTATTTCATGAACGCAAATTTTTTAACATTCTCTGATAACCATTATGCATGTTGACGAAATTCCAGATATTTGCATATCAAACAAACTGATATATCTCAAAAAGAAAGCGAAGAAGTGAAAATCTTCAAAAGAAGTTACTTTATCATTTTAAAAGTTCTTCCAAATAAGACAATAAAACATTTTGAGGTTAGGGGCACTTTAAGTAAAAGTAAAAGTATGGCAAAAAAATATTCCAGAAAAGTACTTCTGAAACAAACTATATATTCTTAAACCACCAACCAACATGACAAAAGACAATTGATAATCTGGTACTGTACTTTAATCTGGGCGCTGTAACGCTGTTTGGTGGCGCCAACTCAACAATTGTCAATCACGTGCACATGCAAACAACTGTCAACTTCACGCAATTTCTCCACTCTAGAGAAATACTCGGTCCACTCTATCCATCCACTGGAGATCAGATCTCCAGTGGATGGATAGAGTGGACCGAGTATTTCGTGACTCCGCGTTCCGAATTTCTTTTTTTTACTTTGCCGATAAAACAAAAAGTAACGAAGTTAAAAAGTAATTATTTAACAAAAAAATTACTTCGTTACAAGTAAAAAGTATTTGTTGGAAAATATACTTCGTTACAAGTCACTGTATGTTTGCACGTGAATCGGAATTCTCTTTCACACTTCTTCGATCGCCGTTGTCAGTCACTCAGTCAATTTCTAACTTGAAATATACGGAAACCGCACAATTCTACCGCATATATGTTTAGATAAATTCTGCGCCGGAGACGTCTATCGTAACAGCATTGAATTTCTGTTTTGTATCTCTCTGCCACGTGTCATCAGAAATTCGAAACCATGTCCATACGCCTGACAACTGTGAGGGGTCGTTATAAACAGATCTGAGTCATATCCAATAATTTCAATATTTTGTTATCCATTGGCAGTTTACCGTTATCATCCAGTTCTCATTAAAAACACACAAACAATTGCGCTCAATTCGCCTTCGATTCTCCACTTTGCCTTAGTTAAATCATGGATAGTAAATAGACTGGATAGGAAACTAAGATCACGTGCGACGTTTCCAGCATGCTGATTGGTTTAGGCACCAGTTGGTCGCGTGAAAACCTAGTTGCAAATCGTGATGTCACAAAATCACCATAAATCGCAACGTTTAGCAATAATACAGCTAAAAATGATAGTCAAACCACCAAAAAATATCACAATGCCACTTTACGATGGAATATCCGACTACATTACTCATTTTAGGCGAAAAGATCCAACTTTAGACGGTGAAAAACGCGTCGCAAATTTCAACTAAAACAACGGTAGTTTTGCGACGCCAGTTTCTTCACCACAAAACGAAAACAGCTGAAACAAAGACGAACAACATTTACCTCGATCATTTGGTCGTGGCTTAGGCAGGTTTGTAAGACGATGAAACATTTTGGAATCTCAATATAGCTACTTGAATACGAAAATATGGAGAAGTCGAAGAGAAACTCAGCAAAATCTGTGTACTCATGACATCTTCGTGACATCACGAATTTCAACTAAGGTTTTCACGCTGACGTCAACCAGTTTCCTATCCAGTCTATTTACTATCCATGGTTAAATCCACCCAAAATAACCTCAGGATACCCCCCTTCTGTTGCCTTACTCGGTTCAGGTCTCGACATCCGGTTGTTCTCAGCACTCCAGAATTGCACAGAACTCTGCGCAGCACTTACTACCAATTGGTAACCTAGTTATTATGATATTGAGTACTTTATGTACGTTATATTTTAATGGATTTGCAACGGGAATTCATTCGATTTCGTTAAAATGCTAGAATATTGCCATAAATTAAGAAATAAAGTTCACTTACCTAACCTCTACATGAATTCGTAGTTGTTGTTTCTGTGTAATTTGGTGTGAAATCTGGCGCAATTGAGGCATTTACAGCGAGTTCGGTATCTGGCCACGTTGTTCTGTAAATGCCTCAATTGCGCCAGATTTCACACCAAATTACACAGAAACGACAACTACGACTTCATGTAGAGGTAATTAGTGAACTTTATTTCTTAATCAGTATATGGCAATATTCTAGCATTTTTATAACGAAATCGAATGAATTCCCGTTGGAAGTCCATTAAAATAGAACGTACATAAAGTACTAAAATATCATAATATCGTAGTCCGCCGTCACGCTTTGAAAATGTGCTCCTAAAGTTCTGACTGGTTCTTACCACAGCCACAGAATACTATTGCATTGAATACTATTTATATTGAATACTATTATCGGACAAGTTATTTTTCATTTTGCAAGTGATATTTAATTTACCGTACGTGGCTGTCAACTGTCTTCGTCGTAAGTATGCTCGCAGTAATCCTACACAATGAACAATTTCGACACAGGTTCTCAGGGGCCGCGGAGCACTTTTTAGAGTGGGGGACAATCTCAAGTGCAGAAAAAGATGTTGAATTTCGTACTATTTCAATTTTATTTTACAACCAAATTTAAGAAAATTAATATCAGGAAAAGTGTGTGTGTGTGTGTGTGTGGGGGCAATTGCCCACTTTCAGTGGAAAATTTAACCATCCCCACCGACAGAGCTGGATGTATATTGCATTCAAATAGCTGAATTTTCCCATCAACCCAAGTAGCCCGAGTTAACGCCTAGCGGGCGTCTTGCGGACAAGTTGTGACAATCAAGTATTTATTGCTAAAGTGTTGTTTGACATAGCATGAAAGCTCAGCAATAAGATCCTTCCAGTTTCATCCGCGTTAATTTTATTCCCCATCCGCGTTTCATCCGTTAACGTGGATATGAGGCTAAAACGCAGTATAAGAATAAAACGCGGATAAACAACGCGTACAAAAGATGTATTTGAAGAAAAATAAAGCTCTTCAAATGAGCTACAAAAAAGGAGTGGCCAAAATGCACGTATTTCTAGTTTATTTGAACACGGTTAAGAAGGTATTTATTGAGTCTCAAGAATTGAAAGGAAACAGCCACTGTTATTTTGTTGCGTTCGATCAACGAAGGAGAACGCATTCTAATCTTGCATGTCATGGGTGACTGTGCTTTACAGTCAAAAGAAATCAAGATTTTTTGGGAACTTTACCCTTTTTGAATAAATTATGGCATTAGTATGAAAGCGAATCCTTATCTTCACTGAAATCCTTAGAGTTTTCGACTTAGAGTTTTCGAGCTTTTTACCACCATCGATTCGATCGAGGTTCAATAAAACATCACAAACCTCGAAATAAAATATTTTTGATCAGAGAACGCCGTTTCATTATTCAGTTATGCCTTTACCTGATCGCGCTTCACCATATTTTTACACATACTATTATGTTAAACACAATCGGACGAGTGCTATTTTATTTTGGTTCTCATTTTGCAATTTTGATTTTTGTAGCATAATATAATACGTACATGGTATTAGACCAACCGGTAAGTTCCGAGTACGCCTTTTGCGTGATCCGTTTTAATCGGGCAATATTCGTTGAGGAAAAAAACGGCACAAACATGGCTGATTAATAAACAGGTTTTTACGAAGGGTACATACACGTTTGCGAACTATAATAGGCACGTATGTTATGTATTTAGACTCGGTAATTCCAAATCTGTTCTCAGAATTGAAAACGGTTAAATATTGATCGAGATAATGTTAAAAATAATATACGATGAAGCGGTCTCCTGATTGCCAACTGACTTCTAAAGTACATAAACCGTTTTTACGAAAGGTATGCAAGTTCTCGTAATATAATAGGCACGTATGTTATGTATTTAGACTCGATAATTCCAAATCGGTTTTCAGAATTGAAAACGGTTAAATATTGGCTGAGATATTAACCTTCAAAATCTACGTGCGATTTGTTACACGCGTACAATAAGTACGCGGTCTGTGCCCTGGGGACCATGGCTGGAGAAACGAAACTCTAGGAGGGGGTGGGTGGGGTAGAAAAGGCGGGCGAGGGGTTATTGCGGAACGTATTTATAGTAGTAATGAGAAGGCAGCAGCGATTTGACAGAATGCTGTTTCGGGACTGACACAGGAGCAGTGCAGGGTTGCCAGCAGAATGATGCTACAGTATAGAGGATCAAATAAATAGAATATAGCCTTGTAATATTAAAATAATTATTTAAACGTTTCAAAATTCAATATGACCATTTGAACGCCTTACATCTAGTTCGAACATTTACTCGAAACGAGGAAGCCTCGCGAAATTTTTCATTCAAGCGACACTTTTGCCAAATCAAACTTCACATTTGTAATATTTGAATTGAACGACTTATCTGGCGGTCGAGGCGGAGCGGTTATATATTTCAAATCGAACAAACGAACGGGAATACCTTCTAATATTAAAATAACATACGGAAATCATACGGGATGTCACCGTTGTCAAAAACATTGAGATTATAGTGTCTCCTTGAATTAAGACGCTGTAATATATTATTAGTTATATTTAGTTTCATAATTCGTTACAGCATAATTTTGTTTATAAAACAATCTTCATTTACCATTTGCTTGTCCACATGCGCCGAACGCACTTACATATTGTTTGACTACTCCTGCTATAGACGCATTATAGCCGAGACGCTTCCATGTGAGTTGCAAATGGATTGTCCAATATTCGATTTATTTTTAAACAATGTTATCCGCGTGGCTAAAGTGAAATACACCGAGTATCGGGCGCCACTTTTCCTGTACTTAGAGTATAGCAAACGCGAAGTTTAACGTCATAATTAATTAAACGCGGAGGAAATTAACACGGAGAGTCGTGTGGCGCCAAATTAAATCACGAATGAGTCTGCAACTGACAAGTTTCCGTAACCTCATAAATAACTTTATTCTTCAAATACGCGTTTTATCCTCATTTCGCATTTAGTCTCATATCCGCGTTTTAGCCTCTCGTCCTTCCGCATCTTAACCTTACACCAAATTTTAATTATAGTTAAATCGGTTAAGTTCAATCACATAGTTAAGAATAAAGGTTAACGCTAACTATATAGTTAAAGTTAGTGTTTATGAAAGTTTAATTGTAATTTAGAGCTCTTTCATATCTCACGTCGTTCTTGAGATATTTAGACCTTTGACAGTGATAACCATTTGCATATCACCACCAACGTCATATAGTATCACGGAGAACAGCTCTAAGTAACAGCGACCGCATCCCAGGATTGGTACAACGCCACGGATATAAGTAGCCTATACGATAGTATACATCTTTCGTACGGCCTTTGATCTATAGTTGACCATTCCATTCTGCTCATGACCAAGCTATAGCAGAGATGAGTGTCAACAAAAGCTTTTGGAAATGGTCACAGAGCTTAGTCGTTACAGCATAGTCAATGGCATATATGGTCTGGAAACGCGGCAAACTTCAAAGGGGCTAGCAATCGAACCTGTGATTCATGTTGAGGGGGACCTGAAGGTGCACAAATCCTTTGTTTTAGGTTTATTAATATTCAAACCATTCATTAAACCCAAACGTTGCTATTGGATAACTGCTTCATTATACAGAAAATACAATGTGTTCAGTAACCGTGAAAGTGCACAAACTGAACAAAAACATAGAACAAAGACTTTGGCCGCGTTTCCAGACAATATAATTCTAGTGACTATGCTTACAGGGAGAACTCAACAAGTTAAACTCTTGGGAGTTCTGTCGAAATCCTGGCTGGAGTCCCCCAGGGTGGCGTTATATCTCCGACACTTTTTAATATTCACCTCAATGACATAGAGGATTGTATACTACAGGGTCTGGCCGTAGCCACGTGTAAATACGCAGAGGACTGCTCACAATATAAACTTGTATATCTGCTGACTCTACAAGCCATATATGCAGGATGCCATGACGCATCTGGAGAGATGGGATGAGCACAATAAAATGGAAATGCCAAAAAACTAAGGACATGTGGATAAGTTTTAAGAAATCCTGCACGGAACTTCAAAGTATCAGCGTTGGAGGGAAGACATTGGATCGAGAGAGTCAAGGAGTTTAAGCTTCTTGGAGTTAGCCTGAACAGAATGACTTAAAGTGGAATATTCATGTGTCAGACATATAGTGACCAGAGCAAACAAGAGGATGTATTACCCTATAAGAGTCCGTAGGAAGGCTAATCTTCCTAAAGATGTAGGACTCACCACTTTTCTCACAAAAATCAGACCGTTGCTGGATGAAGATATCGAAAGAGTACAGAACTTATCCAGGAACACAGTTGATTCATAGCAGCCAGACGGGATAATTCAACTAAAGAATTCAAACGCTTTATGAAATTCAGTGAGCAGTGGTGCAGGCGGTTTTTAGAGGCACCAATAGATTAAGATCCATGAGTACACCCTTTAGAGTACCAGCGTCACGTACAAACAGACATAAACTATCTTTTACTGTTAGGAGCCAAATTGAACTGACCGTTTTAAGATTATACCTTTTTAGTTATATTAGTGAATAAAGTTATTATTATAAAAATTATTAAGACCCTGGGCCCAGTTGCGTAAAACCTCCATTTAAGTGCCCTCTTAAGGAGGACTCTTGGGGTACAGCGAAGTGTACATTTATCGGTGTTTCATAGAGAAACTTATAGTTTTCGAAAGTGTATGAGTTGCGGGATCGTTTAGGGGTTCATGTTGACTAAAGCCTTTACTGGCTGACATAAGTGAAAATAGTTTCACGTGAATTTATGGGACTTACCGAGGTCCCGTTGGTTTACGTCAGAATTTTCACTTGTGTGTTACCTGTGAAAGCTTTATGCAACGTGAAACCGTAAATGATCTCACAAATCGTACACTTTCGAAAACGATAGGTTTCTTTGTGCAACATCCATAAATGACACTTAGTTGAATCGGAACAGTCCTACTTAAGTGAGGATGCTTAAGTGAGGATGCTTAAGTTGAGGTTTTATGCAAGCAGGCCCTGGGTATAACTGGACTACGGGATACCCCCGAAAGTGTCGTAAATAAAAAGGATGGCGTCAGCTGCTGGCAGTCGTCCCGAATGTTGTGAGCAATAAACTTTTGAAATTGTAAAAAGCATTGTATGTAATAAATTATTGGAATGTAAATCCAAAATAACCCTAATCCTAACCCCGACTACAGTTTCATCCTAACCCTCCAACAGTTTCTGTCTGTTTGGTCGAGTTTCGTTTTTGAAGATGATAAATGCCGTACTGTGTTGCTTTTGGCTGTACGAACATGAAAAAAGGACTCCAGCTGACGCCATAGTGATCGTATCAAACACATTTGATTGGTCGTTGGACAAATCTGCGCCAACAATCCAATTATTAGTAGTCGCTATACCATGAGAAAATGGACTCCAACCTGACGCCATCCTTTTTACGACACTTTTCATGGGACCCCGCAGTCCAGTTGTTGACACAAATTAAGTACACGAGGAGGAACACCACGAAAAAATGGGCGAGAAAAACAAACTACAATCAAATACAGCGTGAATGAACGATATTTTATTTAACGTATATTTTAGACACAACATCTACAAATTGTCTTTAGGGTTTGTTTATAGGGGAGGAGAGAACGAGTGTCTCGTCATTAATCCTCATGCATAAATTATCTCTTCTACAGGGTGTCCCAAAAAAAAGGCTACCTTTTCAAATTCAAATTAGCATGTTAATTCAAGCAACCTATTGCAGTTCTTTGAAAGTTATTCTTAATCACCCGTGTGTGCATGCACTAAAACCCCTTTGAAATTGAACACAATAGGTTGTTTAAATTAACACGCTCATTTGAATTTGAAAAGGTAGCCTTTTTTTTGGGACACCCTGTATAGACGATTTCGACAAAACGATGCATAATCCTGATTACGTTCGGTCATCCAGAAAAGAAAACAAATGGCGCATATGTTATTGTTGTTATAGGCTAAGACCTGGTTTTTAATAGTGAACGCACATGAGGTAAAGGCGGCAATTCGATCATTCTCATTCTTCATCAGTGCTCCGTTATTCCATCAGGATTTTGACCTCTCCCCTCTGGATTTTGGGTATAACATTGCACCAGTTGTTGGTAAAGTCCCTCCACTGGAATTTGGGAATCATTTTCGCATTGGGAATAATTTTTGCAATTGTAAGAATTTTTGTGAAATACTGGCCGTCAACTGAGATTTTCGCTAGATATTTTAGAATAAATCTCCAAACTTGGATATACTCTGGTTATCCTCAAAATCGAAACCTCTTCTGCTCCTTCATGAGACCAATGCTACTCCAGGAAACGTTTATATAATATTAGAATATATAATATTAGAAATTCAAAGTCAGTTACCAAATTTAAATCCTGTTTAAAGACTTATTTTTTAATTCATGTAGTACGGAATAATGTTTAGTTTGTTGTATTTTAACTTATTGTAATTTCACCTTGTAAACGCATTGAGGCCTTGCGAAATGCGTGACAATGCCAAGAACTGCAATTATTATTATTATTCTGCAAGCATGAACAGTTCTGCGATTTAAAAAAAACATGTAAATTTACCGCACTACAGCACTCAATATATAAACATTCTCGTTAAACGATTAGTATAGGTTTCGTTTCTTACGCCTATTGTTGTTGTTTAGCTTTATTTAGTGTGAGGATGTTGATACGCAAGCTCACTATTACTACGTTTGCTTAACTAAAACCAGGTCTATAACAACAATTACACTCCAAATCTAAAGTTAAGTTTATATAGTTTGTCTTGCCTTAGTTTGTGTTCAATTCTTGCAGTTTACAGGAGCATAGAAACTATTTTTACACGCCTTTGCAATCTTCAATATTTGTTTACTGTTCTGGATCACCGAACGTGATCCTGTTTACCCATCATGCACTATTTAAACATCTATTTAAGCGGCCTTTTTGTGATTAGAACATATTTAAAGTGGCACTATGATGAAAATTCACCCCCGTTTTTTTAGATTTTCTTCAGCATAAAATAGTATTTCAGGGTCGAACGTGATCACAGATGTAAAAAACAACTAAAAAATGGTATTTTGAAGTATTTTGAGCTCTGAGAGTGTTCCAAGTGAGCCCGCAATTTCAAAAGGTAATATTGTTTGTGACGTCAGACTCTTAATGCTACGCCTGAATTTCAGTCGAGGTTACTTGTTTTCTTCGAGAAGTAGATGAAATGTCCAGCCTTTCAGACGAAGAATTTGAAAAAAGTACCTTGATCACTATGGATTTACTTGAAGAATTAGCCATGTGGAGTCTTCGCGTTGAGAGTCTGACGTCACTTCCTTACGCTGGTCAGGAACATGATCGATTAATGGCGGACATAACTCCAGATTCGGAGTCAGAAAAATAATACTTGCCATCGCAAAACGGTTTCGACCGAGTAATATTTAGCAGCTCTGCTTTATAAATACGTAAAATATTGATATCGTCGTGCCACTTTAAAAACCCATTTACTGTAGGCCACTGGCGAGGAAACGTTTGTGTTTGGACAGAGAAATTACTCCTTTTCCCTTAGTTTATACAACGTATTAACGAAAATCACGCGCACGCTGAACCAACAAATAAGGTAATATTACTGTTTATAGGATGTTTTTAATAGATTTTAAACACTGAATTTCAGGTGAGAACTTATTATCACTAGAGTGGTTAACTGTTTTATCTGAAACCAACGTTGGAGGTCAATTTGAATGTACCACGTGATATGAAGTTAATCAACACGTGATTCAAATATATATTTGCCCTGCACGAATCACAATTTCATAACAAGAAGTCTATTTTCTCGATGTTTTCGAATCAAATAGCAATGCCAATGGATCCCGATGACATCAATGTTAATCTGCTTCCACACTGCGCACTTTACCTTCTTGTTCTTCGATCATTCTCCCCTGATGTAAAATATACGATTGAAGGTGGCTAACAGTATCTTTTCAGTCAGTATAGGTAATCTCTTTTCTGCTTTTGACTACAGTAATCTGCGCATTTGTTGATGATTTAAACGCCAGCGTTGAAGTGATGTTCGGAAGCTAATTTACGCGCGACCATTTGGCTGAAAAAATAATATTGATGTTATGCGGATCCTGCAGTTGGAAATCCATTTGTCTCGAAAACATCAGCCAAATGATCTAAATGAATTTTTCAAAGCCAAACGTTGGATGGAGTTACTTCCATCTTTAGAGAAACAACACTTCTTGTTATGAAAATGCAATTCGTGCAGGGCAAATGTATCTTTGAATCACGTGATGCATTACATGATGAAACGACAATTAACCACTCACGTGATTTCGATAATATACCTTACCAATCCTTTCCAACTCCTTTGTTAAACAAATAATTTGTGTAACCAAACACAGAGCTTCCCTCGTCATAGTGACACCGTAAAAGTTTGTTTGTTTTCATAAACACATACGAGCCTCGACTCAGTCAAGGCCAAAACCATCGCCCCTCCCAATGCACATAAACATCCGCTTAGTTCATGGTATAGAAAACTCCAACTTTACGAATGTTTCCACTATCTTGTTGTCCTGATTGTTACTGATCGCTAAAAATCGTCTGCAAAGTAGTCTACGACTTCCCTATCCAGAGATTTTCTTGGTATGAACCTGTTAAGGAAATACACAATAAATTAGAGTCCATCGTTATGATCAAGCGTGCAGAGCGAGTATTAATCGACAATTCTGTCACGACACGCCGTAATCCACGAGCCTACGTATTATGTAAACCCTTCGCTACAAGTGTCCGACACTGCACTGGACTCTTAGCAGTGTATGCGAACCGCGGAGCAATATCGAAAGAGGCACCGCGGACTAGACTGACCATGCTCCTACACGATTTTTTCCCCCAATATATATTATATATATATATATGTTTTAACTGCAACGTTGAGTGCATTTTCATCGCTAAAATCGACAACGTGTTTTCAAAAAGGCTTCCTAGCAACGCACATAGCAACGCCTCTTATAACAGGTAAATCTACATTTTTCATGGCTTTATTGCTAATTTAATGGTGTTCTTTTATAAAAGAAATAAAAAACTTTGTCTTGTGTGATTATCGAATTATAATGGCACTCGAGAAGCTAGTAAAACACTCGGCTATAGCCTCGTGTTTTACACGCATCTCTCGTGCCATTATTCAACTCGATAATCACACGCGACACGTTTTTTATTTCTTAAATATATATATATACACTAAATGAGCTATTCTGCAATCAAGAAATCAGTTATTTGCTTGATAAAACAACACATGAAAATAGTTAAAAATTCCATGAGCTTGCATATTATAAAACAATTTAGTATTAACCAAGTGGTCTATTACAAATTCGGCATTCTGATTGGCTGAGCTACTAGTTGTCTATTAGTGATAGACCACTAGTATAGCGTTATCCAATCACAAACCTTCTTTCTTTAACTGGAATATTCCTAGAGAGAATCGATATACCGAATATACCGGTATTTTTTCAAATACCGCGGTATGGCGATATGAATAATTCAAAAAATACCGGTATACCGACATTTCGGTATTTTGCTGGCCACACCGTATTGAAACGCTATTTCCAGTCAAAACGTGGCAAGGGAAAATAATTCACAAATTTTATTTTCCCCTCGCTCGGCGCGAAGCGCCGGCCGAAGGGCGAGGGTGCTAATATCGACCGGCATTAGTCCCTTATCACGCGAGATGCAAGCGGTTCCTAGATCTAGGATCGAGTTTATAAGTAAGTAAGTATATATATATATATATATATATATAAGACTTACTCTGATGAAGGGCTCCGCTCGAAACGTCAGTATCTCGTCACTAAATTCTTGGCAGTTTACCACCTTTTCACTTTGCTATATATATATATATATATATATGATCAACCGCCGTCCGCGCGGCATCTGAAAATTTGGTCTTGGTAACTAGATACTCAGATTTGAATTAATATTTAAATTGAACCGTCACAAGAGACATAGTTTATTGAGGAAATAGAAATCCGAGTCCGAGTATGTATTTTGATTCGCTAATTCCAAATCTGTTTTCAGAATTGAAAACGGTTATATATTGATCGAGATATTCAAAATAATATTCGACGAAGTGACCGGCTTATCATAGCCGACCAAGCCGACTAATTTCTAAGTACATAAACCATTTTTACGAAGGGTATTCACGTTCTCGTAATATAGTAGACACATATGTTATGTATTTTGACTCGCTAATTCCAAATCTGTTTTCAGAAATGAAAACGGTTATATATTGATCGAGATATTCAAAATAATATTCGACGAAGTGACCGGCTTATCATAGCCGACAAAGCCGACTAATTTCTAAGTACATAAACCATTTTTACGAAGGGTATTCACGTTCTCGTAATATAGTAGACACATATGTGATGTATTTTGACTCGCTAATTCCAAATCTGTTTTCAGAATTGAAAACGGTTAAATATGGATCGAGATAACGTTCAAAATAATATACGATGAAGTGACCAGTTTAATATAATCGACTAATTTCTAAGTACATAAACCGTTTTTACGAAGGGTACTCACGTTCTCGTAATATAGTAAACGCGTATGTTATGTATGTTGACTCGCTAATTCCAAATCTGTTTTCAGAGTTTAAATCGGTTAAATATTGGCCGAGATAACGTTCAAACATTTCTTCGACGAAACGGGCTTTTGGAAATTGTGAATTTTTGCAAAACAGAAATACACGGCCACGGCGTGCGAGGTCTGGGCACCATGGATGGAGAAATTCCCGTAGGGGGGGGGGGGGGGGGGTAGAAAAGGCGGGCGAGGGGATTATTGCGAATTCGTATTTCTAGTATTATTTTATTTTTATTTATTTTATTAGCTTCACCATTGTGCAAAAAAAACACCAAAAAGAAACCTAACTACATTATATAGTAATAAAACAATGGCAGGGTGACCGCAACAGCATAGCCAATTACTTATCGGACCCAGAATTTAAAAATATATTTACAAATAATAATAAATAATTACTGTTAATTTAATAATACACAACAACTGTAGCTCAGGAGGGCCGCAATACTCCATTTCTGCACCACGCCTATATTAGTTATGATCAATACTCATCATCAGATGGTAAGGATCGAGATAACCAAAGCCAAGCGCAGAAACACACCATTGCCGCCCCCAGATCCACAGCCGTTCTGTATTCGATTAGTTTAATATTAAGAACAACAAGTGATGGTATGAGTAATGCTACGAGACGAATTACACTTCAAGCAGATAGTTTTAAAGGATCTAGGAGTTTGCCAGGGATTTAAAGCAGTATCTGAGCATGGTTGATCTGAATAAATTAAGGGTTTGCATACATATAGATTTAGTTCGTCGGCTAAAGTGTTCCATATTCTGGTGGCTCTTATCAAGTACGATCTTTGGTAGGTAGTTGTTTTACATTTGCTTATTATGTACTTTAACATCTATAATAACGTTTAGAAACCACAATTAACGTGCACAGATGGATCAATCTTGTTACTTGAACGTACCTTCAGCTGCCTCATACCCAAACATCTTTGTTATTATATGTGCGATAATCGAGTGTTAAGCTTCGGATGCAATGGCGATAAAATCGATGGGATGCCTTCGCGAGGAGGAAATTACTATTTCCGACGGCAAAGAAAGTTTCCCGCCATTGTTGCTGAAAGTTGAAACCACCGACCTTGCGGCAACGATTGCCGAAGAGTTTCGAGGCATCACTGGTCAAGTGTGTTGTGTTCTTTTTTACTAGCCAAACAGCAGCGTTGTGAACAAGCTGTGACCGGAGAAATTACTAGGAAAAGCATGTAGATTTCAGTGTGTGATTGTGTGTAACTGTGTATGTTGAAAACTGTGATTATAACGTGACTAAAATCATAAAAGAGTTTAAAAAACTGCGAATTTAGTGTTGGATAAAGCGAATCCCGACAGTCGTGAGAAGAAATATTACCCGAGTATCCCAAGCTTTACAATTGTGATTTTTCTCGGCTGTAAAAAAGGCGGCACGAACTCAGTTGAAATAACGAGGCTACCCGGAGTACTCAACTAACTCTGAAGAATGTGAACAGTGAGCTGTGTGAAGTTTGATTGTTTGATGAAAATCACGAAATGATATTTACGTTGATACTTTATATTCACTTTATTTAGTGTTTTTATATCAGTATCTACTCTACTAAATAGACTAGACGACTTTTCAAAAATTCGAAAGTCATGAGGCATTTTGTAGTAAAAGTTGGTAACAGATATTTTCTAAAGTAGCTTTAAGTGCGAAAACGAATATGCTTGTTACCAAAGCTTATCTCGTCATCTTGAGCGTAAGAATGACGTCACAAATGTGACAGTAAAAATGACGTCATTAGTGTTTTTACAGAAATTCTCGTTGGTAGAAGATGTGTTGCATCGACAAACACTGGTACAAAACAGTTTGGCTTTCTTGCAACTGCAGCGGAGATGTGAACATCCAGTGCGACATGAGCATGATATGATTTCCTGACAGGCCTTAGGAATTGGATCTATAGTGTCATCAGGCGGGGTTTCAGTTTGTTGACACTGCTCTTGTCCCATCCCATCGTCTCAGGATCAGGAATATTTGGTTTTGGACAATGAGCCTGTTTCCAGACAAGTGTCTGATAGTTAGCACGCATTACATGTAGTGATAACGCATCACTTGTCGGCGGCAATGCCTCAGGCTTTGCTGTCTTCGAGAACTCGACCCTCGTCAATAGATTCAACGCCATCCAAGTTGTACATTTTACAGATGAATTTCTCGGCTCCTCTTCTCTTGTCATCCGTTAGCTCACCCTCTCCTATTGAGGAGAGAAGTTCATGGTGTTTAAGAAATATTTTCCATGCAGATTTCTTTGAATTGTTGCAAACGAAGGACGTGGTGTCGCAACCCGTTAATGCATGGGAAGGCAAAAGAGCTGATGCAGAGCCAGTCGGGAGTTTTTCGTATAGATGGCCTTGATGTTGAGATACTTTCGTTTTGTTGCTGTTCCAGACATCATCTATATGTTAAGACATGGGATGTGTGGGACATGGGCGACAAGAAGCAACAGAACATCGGTATCCCTTGCCGATACAACAATGATGTCAAGGTTGTTCTTGACGCAATGTAGTATGAAACGCGTATCCGCCTCTGGGTTGCGTTAAGAGAAGACAAATCCATTGTCATATCTGATGACTGCACTTCTGTTTCGTCTATGAATCTTCCAGCAGCTACGACGACCTTGTCTGGGTGCGCATTGGCAATGACATGCTCCGAAAGAAATCTGGCTATACATCTGCCTTGTTGTCTGGCAATGCAAGGAAGTTTGGCCAACTGTAAGGGAGAGGAACACTGCCATCTTCAATGACACGTTGGGTAGGACGAGTGGTTCTTGTGCGTCTTTCCCTCGTTCCTGACTTGATGGTCTCCTTTGTAACGATCAAAGACAACGTGTACTTGCTGATAGCGCAATCCAGCTTGCAATGAAGCTGCTTGGAAGCTATTTACAAAGTCCCCAAACGTTTGAGCACCTGATGGTCTTCCTACGGCAGCAAGCGAAGCCATACCGTCTATTAATAAGCACGAGGTACCTCGAATCTCAATTTTACTTGGGCAATCTATTCCGGGTGTAAGAATGTTGGCTAACAAGGATTTCGGTCCAGTTCTCAGGCTGCCGTTCATCTTTGCTAGCGCCACGGGTACAGGCATCACCTCATATTTTAACACATTCTGCAGATCAACTTTGCGACCAGCTTCATAGGCAATGATGAGACGTTGAAGGACATTTCGGTCGGCTCTTAAAATTGTGCTCTTGCCTTCTCTTTGCTGCCCTTTACAACTTGACACAGACTGTCGAACGTTGGAGCGTTATTCCTGTGAATTGTGTCCCAGAACGTCACTTTGGTTGTTTCTTGTTGCTGCTGCGGTTCAGGGACAACTGCCAACCTTTGGTACACAAATTTCGTTTATTTTTTGCTGACCAAGACCATTAGAATTTAACAGAGATCTTGAATTTCATCTGTGACGAGATCTTCAGTGGCAATGTTATAAAGACATGTTGGATGTACTGTTGGAGAGAATACTTTGTACTGAGCGAAGATAGTGCACAGTGAAGCTTCATCCTTGTTGTCGCGTTCTTTCCTACCTGGAGTAGATTCGTTGTGCGAAAACCTGTCTTCTTGTTCCAATCTGAACAGTGCGTGTGTTGCATTAGCAATCTCTGATCTGAAGTTGTAGGAAAGAGCCCATCTACTCAATGCAGACGATGTCTTGGTTATCCCCACGATTCCTCCTCCTCGTTTTCCTATGCCATTCAACCATTCAAGACTGAGATCAGGACTGACTTTGTTAAACTTGCTTGCGGCACTCCATTTGACAACGAAGTTGCCCTTTCTAAACTCTTCTAAGACTTCTTGTGGCAATTCCGCTTCCTTTTGTTGTAAACGCTGAATTTTCTCTTTACTTGTGTACTGAGCATAACAGTTGCATGTACCATGCCACACAACGGAAACGTCATCATTTCTTCCAAATAAATCTTCCAAACGATCGATTAATAACTTGCTTTATTTGTGACTTTCACACTCATTGTCTTCATTCAGAGAGTAAATAATTAAAAATGTATATTTTAAAGTCGAAATTATCGGCCTTTCGCTCTATAATTCCCTTACGCTATATCGTTATCATTGCAATGACGTCATTTTTCATGTTGTCATTTGTGACGTCATTTTCAGACTGACGATCACAAAATTAACTTTGGTAACAACCATTTTCGTTTTCAGCAGTACAAAACAGTTAAGAAAACCCATGTTACCAACTTTTACTAAAAAATGACTCTTGATTTCTCACATTTCAACTTTATACGAATATCGACTACCTGTAGTCTAAAAATACATATTATACGATTATCTGACATAATTATTTCAATGTTGATTTGCAATTTATACGGAACAAGACGCCCGCTAGGCGTTAGCTCGGGCTACTTTAGCCTGCGCAGGGAACTATGATGCAATAGGGTCTAACTGCAGAGTCAGCCATTATTGTGACATGAAAGGAAAATAACACAGAAAGACACTGCCAAAACCTAGACTCGGTGCTACAACAGGTAGCCTAAGTAATAAACCTAAAACAAAGGATTTATGCATGGTGAGGTACAGCCTGACATTAATCGCAGACATTTGTTAACCGTTTTGAAGTTTGCCAAGTTTCCAGACCATATCTCCATTGACCATATCTTGATTGATCAACTATGATTACATAATATAGTCCTTTATATAACTACAACTTCTACTAATAAAAATACTGGTAACTGAAAAAAGATATATAATAATGATGCCATAATCATTTGGTAAAACTGCACTATGGTATGCCAAAGATTATGTGGAAAAAAACAGAACTGCACTTTTAAACCAGGGTTTAAGCCTTAAACCCTGGTTTACACTGTCACTATCAAAGTTTATTTGATCAAACTATCAAACTGTATAATTTGATCAAAGTGTGTGTCAGTGTAAACACCTTTCAAAGTTATGTGATCAAATAAGAACTCAAAGAAACTTTGACAGTGTAAACACCTGCAGCCTCAAATGAATCTAAATTGTCAACTGAGATAAAGAACATTTTGAGAGTTTCATTTACAAGTAAAATATCAAGTGAAACAGGGTTATTCGATGGCAACATGTTTCCTGATTTATTAGGCAAAATATGTGAATCACGAATAAATATTAAATACATACTTTTGATATACATGTATATAAAACAATAAACTGTTGAATAGCATCGACTTTATTTTGTATGACATCGCAATAAACAATACAGGCAATAAAGCTTATAAAAAATATTAGTACCTGTACATGTATTAAACGTATTTTCATACAGCGTTCATATGTTGAATCTCGTCGACTTCGGGTAATATCACAACAACAGCATGTTTTATACCTGTCACTTCAAAGTTCTCGAAGAGTCTTCATCAATGTTCTTCGTTCTTCGATTTACAGCATTTGAGCAACATTTTTCAGTACAATTCAATAACACATTTAAGCATAAGTTTGATCGATTCAATAAAACATGTAAAAACCAACCCGTTCCGATCGCTCGTCATCTTTTAGTATAGGTCTGCCAATATCTCATACATTAAATATGTATTGGGTGGAAAGCGTTGGGTTAGCTGAATGATTTTGGAAAGTATTAAATTGTATGAGCATGTAGAAGTACTTTTAAAATTTAAATTTCTGATGTAATAACAAATGTTTTCGAAGCGAAGTGGAAATCCCGCGCTTGATCATGATAAACAACATACACGGAATATGACATATCACGAATATCAAGGTATGTTCGATATTGCGCTTTAAAAAAAACTAAGTATAGCACAATAACGTTTACGTATATTGTTGACAGATACGTTATCTTTGTTTTAAGGTATAAGAGAGCTTGTAGGGTTGATTATTTGTCGAGAAAACGTTCGAATTACGATGCTGTTTTTGAAGATGGCGGCCAAATTATATTTTTGCATATATATATATATATATATATTATAAGGCGCTCTTCAAACGTTCTTTAGTGTGGGTCAACGGCGATCGGCGTGTGCGATTGTATTAAGCATTGTGAGCGTGTTTATGATCAATCAAGATACTTGCCAGCCACACTCCTTATGAATCTTGTCACAAATTTACTATATTTCATTGGATAGTTTGAGCGAACACTCGAGCAATAGTGACCAAAGAAGATGGCGCATACATAAAGATGAGCACAGCGCCTGGTTTCGCAAAGCCTATCGGGATGACGTAATAATTGCAATTTATCGACCCGAAAAATACAAATAAAAAATACAGGAAAAACACCGAAACTAAGACTCGTGCTACGGCCCGAGTAATTACATCATTTACTTTACGTTACGTTGTAATATTGTGCACCGACTGGATTTGCACTTTTGCGGCGATAATAGCCACGCAGCATGCCTTGAAATGCGGAACACTTGACAGTGGATGTAATATAAATATTTTGACAAAATATTTCCGTTTATGCTGCATGATAGTATTGAACTTGATTTTTCTTGAGGTTCAGTTCGAATGTGATTTTTTAAAAATAATATGGTAAAAATACCGATATACCGCGGTATGTTGATGGCGATATACCGGTATTCGCAATACCGATTCTCTCTAAATATTCCTATCCTGACCAATCAGAAGCCACGACATATCCAGGCTGCTTTCGAATAAGAAAATGAATTCGCTTATGCCTATGGAGTATATCTTCACCAAATTTGAAGCAAAGTAATTACAATCTCGTTTTTTGTGAGCGATTGTTTATCATGTGCCATCGAGCTACTCTACATTTTGAACTATGGGGAGACTTCAAAATTTGGAAAAATGTTTGATAAGACTTTTTTACGTTAAAGAAAGGTTGTTTATGGTTGATACTAAAACAATTAGACAACTCGGGCTCGTTGTCTAATTGTTAAAAATACGACTCAAATTCATGGTATAATTACTCGGGCCGTAGCACGAGTCTTAGTTTCGCCTCTGTTATTAGTCGTATTTTTAGTCGTATTCTTGGGGTTCCACAAATCTGTAAAATTGCGCAATAATAGTTCCCAGGCTTTTGCGAACATTGAGGCATGTTGCGGGTCATTTGAGCCAAATTCGACATCTTTGCTTTTCGTCGAGTTGTTCTTTGACTCTGTTGGTAGATTTTGAAAGTGTGTTGATCACGCTCACCATATGCTTATAACTCGCTGATCATGGTAGACCTATACTAAAAGATGACGAGCGATTTCGGAACGGATAACCGTACGCTGATGTGTACTCGATCAAATCTATGTTTACATGTTTTATTGAATCGATCAAACTTATGCTTAAATGTGTTATCGAATTGTACTGAAAAATGTTGCTCAAATGCTGTAAATCGAAGAACGAAGAACATTGATGAAGACTCTTCGAGAACTTTGAAGTGACAGGTACACACTACACATGCTGTTGTTGTGACATTACCCGAAGTCGAATGCTGTATGGAAATACGTTTAATACATGTACTAAGGTAACTGTAATATTTTTTATAAGCTTTATTGCCTGTATTGTTTATTGCGATGTCATATACAAAATAAAGTCGATGTTATTCAACAGTTTATTGTTTTATATACACGTATATCAAAAGTATATATTTCATATTTATATCGTCGATCGTTGATCATTTATAAGTGACTATGCAGTACATTCACATATTTTGCTTAATAAATCAGGAAACATGTTGCCATCGAATAACCCTGTTTCACTAGATATTTTACTTGTAAATGAGACTCTCAATTTGAGTTCTAATTTGATCACATAACTTTGAAAGGTGTTTACACTGACACACACTTTGATCAAACTATACAGTTTATACTATCAAAGTTTATTTTATCAAAATATAATTTGCTCAAAGTGTTTGATAGTGTAAACATCTTTCAAAGACTGTGTGGTTCCTTTGAAGTTCATTGATCAAGTTAGAACATGCTCAATCTACTTTGATCAAAGAAACTTTGACAGTGTAAACCAGCCCAACAGACCATCAACCACAGGTGTATGCTTGACGATTTTTTGTAGTTGTTTAAAGGGCCTGTTTCTATGGAATAAAGTTACGTATTTAGGAAATTTATCTCCAGTTTTGTTATATATTACTTACATATATCAATCGAACCAATACATCATTGTAATCTCCGCTCTCCTTCTGAGTCTCGGTAGCTCAATGGTTAGAGCATCTCACCAGCAATCAGAAGGTTATAGTTTCGATTCCTGTCTGGGACTCAGAATGACTCATGTTTTTGAGGATATGAGCTTGACGATCGTCCGTGTATCATCTGATTATTATTATTTTCATTATCATTATTATTATCACATCTCTTTGATGTTATAAAGAAACACTATCATTTTCGATTTAAAACATGGGACGTTTTGGTTGTCATGAAAACCAGAACTAGTACCATCCTTCAGCATTTGTTCCATTATCAAATTGTTGTGTGAAGTTTTAAAAGTACAGTTCTGTTTTTTTTTCACATAATCTGGGGCATACCATAGTGCAGTTTTACCGAATGATTATGGCATCATTATTATAGTGTATATCTTTTTTCAGTTACCAGTATTTTTATTAGTAGAAGTTTTAGTTATGTAAAGGATTGCAAGTGGATTGCAAGTGGATTGCATTTGGATTGCTAATAAAGCTATCACTATAATGTAATCATAGTTGGTCAATCAAGATATGGTCAATGTTGATACTGTATGGTCTGGAAACTTGGCAAACTTCAAAACGGTTAACAAATGATCTGCGATTAATGTCAGGCTGTACCTCACCCTGCATAAATCCTTTGTTTTAGGTTTATTACTCAGGCTACCTGTTGTAGCACCGAGTCTAGGTTTTGGCAGTCTTTCTGTGTTATTTTCCTTTCATGTTGCGATAATGGCCGACTCAGTAGTTATACCCTTGCGCAGGCTAAAGTAGCCCGAGTTAACGCCTAGCGGGCGTCTTGTTAATTATTCACATGCACCAACTTTTTTGTTGACGCAAATACAGCTGCAGCTATAGGATTTTAGCGAAACACTTCCCAAGGAAGATGAATTCACTTACTTTACGTTACCAATGCCTTGCTCAGGCAAGACAGGGACGGGTGGTGGAGGCTGAGGATTTATTTGACGGTGAATATGGGACGATAGTTTTACACGTGGACTTTTTGCCGACTCCCTAGAACGAAACGAAAACGTTGTATAAATCTTTCAAAACAGCGGTATACTTGTCGAGTTACGACTAAAATAGCAAATGACATTATGTTACGGGCTGTTTACATGAATCTGGATTGAGTTTCATTCCGGATTGAACTCATACCGGTTCTGTTAAAATCCCTTCAGGTGTTTACATGAATCCGGAATGAGATTCAGCTCAATCCGGATTGAGTTCATCCCGGTTCTTATTCCGGATTGAGTTTCATTGAAATTTCATTCCAGTGTCACGTAAAGGCGGTGCGAGATTTCATTCTGGAATGAAAAATACGACCTAGAAGACTTAAACGAACAACACATGTGTGTTTTTAACATTTATAGACGATAATTTGCAGCTAGAGACAGGAATTGCGCCGACGTCATATTGTTCAATATAAATAGCTCTTTGTCGACGTTATAAATTAAAGGTGAATTAAATGCTTGTTTACTTGCGACCGCATCGATTATCGTTGCTAGTAATGCTTTCCTCCTTTTCTTTATGTTTATTCTTCGTCAAATTATCAGTTTAAGGCACATGTTGAAATGTACAAGAGCAGAAATCATTGAAAGAAACATACCCGCTATAATGTTATTGATCGCCATCTTGAAATTTCAGATTTCGGGCGATTTTTGATCATGGGATAGAATTCCTATGTAAACGCGGTTTGAATTCACGTCCAATCTAGTCTCCTTCGCAGCCGTCAGTTCGAGTTCGTTCTCACTCCCCTCAACTACCGGCTGCTTACCCGAGCAGCAAATTCCTTTCCAATTGTTGACCAATCAGAGTCCGACTTCCAATATCAGGAAACCTGACCTTCGACTTTGAGCTGACCGTTTGAAAAATTAGTAGTTCAGTAAAAATGTTGCGTAAATAGAATCAATATAAAGAAGATGTTGTATAAATAGAATCAATATAAAGAAGATGTTGTATTATCTGTGAATTACAATATGAATACATGACATGAAATAAAGTTAAAAGCGCCACCACCTAGCGAGACATGGTCAGACATCCCCGTATTAAAGATTTATTATCCGCTAGATACATGTCGCCGACGCTTGTAGCTTTTTTAAAGCTTTTCACACAGATTTATTTGCACGACCAACATTCGTAATACAATTCTTCGTAAACTTTGTAAAGCTCTGAGCTATAGTCAGCGAAATATTAGCTTTCAAGTGAACATACAGTCGATTAAGACACTAAACACCTTTTGTTTACAATCTTAAATTTATCTTAACGCTCTCTGACATTCACGCTTATTTGTTTGCATAGCCATAGGCCACAGCAAGAACATAGTCAAAACAATATTCTTCGTAAATTTCGTGAAGTTCTAGCCTAAACATTTCAAAATATAAGCTTTATTTAGCACGACAATGGTGTAATTTCATTGGTCCATGTACACAAAGGGAATGGAATGTAGCTCTCGGGTAAGCAGACGTTAGTACATGGCGAGGTATTAACATTCAATCCGGAATGAAACTGAATCCGGATTCATGTAAACATCCCCTTAGTTCAAAAAGATTTACTAATCATGAATTAGTCACCGAAATCGAAGTGATTATCGGTGGATATTCACGGAGACTGAGACGACTAATTGTAATATAGAAATTAAGAGCTGGTAATATAATTTTTTACGAAGCCAAAAGAATGCACAATTATAGAATCGGACAAATTGGAACTTATTTTAGAGTAACATGCAGCACATCAAGTAACATACTTTTTAGCAGTGACCACAGTATTTCGGTTGGGTTCTTGGTCGTAACTGATCGACGAACAACCGTAACACGTCGCCAACTCGTGAATAAAACGACGATTCTTGTTGTTCGTGGAGGCAAACGAATGAGTCAACTTTGGGCTTTGAACCTGAACATGAAAAAAAGCTCACGATAAAAGCTCAATTAATATAGCAAGTGTGAACAATTTCCAAAGTGATGTTGGTATCTTTATCGTGCCACGTATAGAAACAAAGATTGACAAAACTTTTCCCAACTCACATTTTGGTCAAGGTCAAGGGTATATACCGTGGGGACCGGAAGAAAGGTGATGGAGGTATATTATTGGTCGTAGCTAGACGGAACACTCGCAGTTGAGGTGACCGTGCGGTACTAGGTTCGAGTCGTGTTCGGCACGATCTTTTTTAGTACCAGCGTTAGAGTTATTGTTAGTATATTACTATTAGGATTAGAGTTAGTGTTAGTATATTAGGGTTAGTATTAGAATTAGTATATTAGGGTCAGTACTCCATATAAGGTCATATCGGACGGGACTAGGAGAGTGGGAGGAGCACATACATTGTCCTAACGAGCATATACGTTGCCTTGACGAGCAAATACATTGTCCTCGTACCAGCCTCCTGTTCTTGGTAACCGACCCCAAAACAACAAAGGTCCTAACCCTAACCCCCCGCCTAACGAGTTTTCTAACCCTAACCCGCCGCCATTGGCGAGTGGTGATCGGACGAACTACATAAAGAGGTTTTTACGAAGAGTATACACGTTTGCGTAATATAACAGGTACGTGTGTTATGTATTTAGACTCGCTAATTCCAAATCTGTTTTCAGAATTGAAAACGGTTAAAAATATTGATCGAGATAACGTTCAAAATCTTACTACAAATAGAAATACGCGGTCTATGGGGAAAAGAAACTGCAGGGAGGTAGTGGTAGAAAAGGCGAGCGAGGGGATTATTGCGGATTCGTATTTCTAGTTTATCCGTGATCAATATTAAGTTAATGAAGCCAAAAACAATGTACACAAAAGGAAGATCTTTCAGGGACTTTAACGAGGAGTTGTTTAATAAAGACCTACAGTCTGTACCGTTCAATATTGCTTATGTATTTGACGATATATACTGGGCATGAGTAAACCTAAAAACCTCTGGAACCAGGGTAGGGCATGGGAGAAATTGTATACAATTTTTTAGAGGCATGGCTACGTTACGATCAAGTCAATCAAACGTAAGGATACATTTGGACAATCTAAATTTATTACCCCCCCCCCAAAAAAAAATTTCAACAAAAACAAAAACGGTAGACAGGGAGGCGCACAGAGTAATGAAAAATCGTGTTGTTTCCTGCATACGACGTAATATAATCGGTTATACATCATTTTGAACATTTGTGTAACACTCGCTCTAGAAACCCAAAGGAATTCTAGAAATCCTTGCGTCCATTTATGCACACGAAAAACCGTGCTGCAAATGAACATATATAATTCTTAAAGATAACAACAAAATTATTACGAAGTGCAAAAACAGGTAGAGGAGATTTAAATGAATATTTCAAATCTGATTGGTTCCTGAGCCATCTTTGTAAACCGCTAAACCGGTCATTACAGAACAACTGAAAAGTTTTAAAAATTGGCAAAAATTGAGTGAATATGAGAAATTTAAAAGAGCCATATAATAAAAACCGTATTAATTTCGTTTGGTCAGTCTTTACGACAAAATTATCCTGCTCTTGGTCTTGTACTGAAAGCCCTTGGTCTTGTACTGAAAGGTCTTGTACTGAAAGACCGTGGGCAAGGTAATTTTACCACAGTAGGGCTCAATAGCGGGATATCTTTATACATGCGCCCATCAAAATGTTTCCAATTTTGGGGTTTCTTATTTTGCTCTGATCTACTTTACTTTATGCGGCACTATCACGCACACATAAGGTTCGACCTCATGTTTCGCTCTTTGCAAGAACTTTCAAACCGTTTCTGAATTATTTCCCAAATTTTGACCCCCTTTTGCATGCATATCGTCGTAACACATGATGGCCTATAGTATTCTGCTTTTATATTGTTAAAGGACTGTACCTTTGTCACATTTTTAACCAAGTCCTCAAGTGTATCCTCGATGAAATAGAGAAGCTTCATGTTAGCTCTGCAAATAATCAATGGAATAATGAGTAAACGAGTTCCAGATGTATACAGATCCATATGTTGTAGGGTTTCCACACCATTACCATAACCTGCAGGTTCCTCAGAGATGACGAGGTCAACAGAACAGTATAGGTGGACTAGCAGTCGTAGTCGAGTGGTATTCTCGTTAACGCTCGTGCATCGGAACCTGCTGGTTCGAATCGAAGTGATTTTTTCCGTTGGATTTTTTTAAGTTCATCCCATTTTTTTCTTTCATTGGGTTTATAGGGTTCGTATTAGGGTTATATACTAGTTAAATGTGACTTGCAGCTTGGTTATTTCAATATAGTAAATTGTTTGCTATTCAAGCTTTGACGCAAGCCCCAGACTGGAATCGAACCTTCTGATCGCCGGTGAGACGCTCTAACCATTGAGTTATAGCAGAGCTCAGATGGCAGAGCGAAGGCTACGTTGTGTACTAGTTCCTACGTGCGACATATATGTACTGTTAAATCAGCATTCTCGATATTCCTGTCTATTTTTTATCTGATAAAAAAAATATATATACATATAGACATATCGAGACTGCTACAAACTAGTACACAACGTAGAGCCTACGATCTGCCATTTGAGTTATGGTAATGTTGGTTAAACTGTGAGAAAAGAATCTCATCAACTTCGTTATTGTTGTGTTACCAAACAAAGTCGCGAAATTAATCTCAAAGGTTTGATTGCAAACCACGATTCAATGGCACCGGAATATTTTACTCACCTTCCATGTTCTTCTAAGAAGTGGGGAAATTGAGCTGGATCAGATCGACTTGTGAAATCAGCCGGGGAAACACCAAAAGCCTCCGCGACCATCCTAAGATAAAATATTATTTAATAGTGAAATATTGTTCACAATTTGTCTGATGCAGTTAAGCGGCTTTTCTCGGAATTATTCACAAAAACATTACATATTTCTCAAATCTGCTTCAAAACATACAGTATGCAAAACGTTAATATATATATATATATATATATATATATATATATATACGAAAGTATACAATGTGCCCTACCGGCACATTATGGCACATTATGGCACATTATGGCACTTACCGGCACTTTATGGCTATCACCATATGGCTTTATGGCTTTATGGTATATATATATATATATATATATATATATATATATATATATATATATAGATTACTTCATGATTGGTGAGCGCGTACGATTTTTATTCACGATATAATTGTAAATATAAAAGGCAACGTCCAACGAAGAAGTGCAACGTCCTGTAGTATTTTTCTCGTCTTGTATTTTCGTTCTCCTGACCTTCGATGAATTCCTGTACAGAGCTGGGTATCTCTGCAAACCGGAAAGCCATTTTCCAACGAAGCAGTAAGCAAACCAACTGAGTAGTTCAACAAGCCATGGGCGGGAAAAAGCTGATACGACTTTTTTCACCAGTGACAAATATCGTATTGACACTGTGATTGGTCGTACGATATTTTTCACTAGTGAAGTGAATCGTACGACCAATCACACTCAAGAAAAACGTTTTGATACGATTATTATTTCTCGCCTCGCAAGCAGATATATCTCAGTACTTATATAATAAATACGCTCCATAAATTTCGAGAGGTCTGAACCTCCCAAAAATCATCAACGACGTCTGTAGTAAGGTGGCTGAAGAGATTCCCCTCAGACTATACACACACTCCTACTCTTATCACACACGGCAATAGCATACGCCAACTCAGAGTTGTGATGCCAACAATTCCTAGAAAAGCGATGCCAACAATTATTAGAAAAACCTGGGACCGAATTTCTGTAGAAAGTCTATTTTATTAAATATTAACTCGCATAAAACTTTTAATACTAACCCTGACATTAATTTTAATACTAACCTTAACAAAACAAAGAAAAAATAACGAAGAAAAACGAAATTACGAAAAATAAAAAAGTCACCCGACAGGACTCGAACCAAGATTCTTCCACACCACAATCCAACACACTACGAAGCAAACTCAAACCAAAAATCATACTTAAGGCATTCTTACTCGGTTCCAGGTTAACTAACATCGTTAGAGTTGGCAACGACCGTTTACAGAACGGAAAATAGCTACGCTGTCCCAGGTCGAGACAAAACAATTAACAATTTAGAAAATGAAATGTAAAATTAGAAAACGCGTTGGTCAATTCCAATATTTAAGCACTATGTATATCGACGGGGCGTTAGAGCGAGATCTGGGACAGAGACAAATACCTTGCTTACAGCACGGTCTCTTCCTTAAATTAACCATTATCCTTAAGTTACAAATTTCTCTGAAGGATAATCCAATGGTAATTGTAGGATTAGAACCCAACACAACACCAATCCTAATCCCCTGCCTAATGAGTTTTCTAACCCTACAACCCCAACCCCCCCCCCCCCCGCCGCCTAGCGAGTTTTCTAACCCTAACCCCCCGCGCAGACACGACTCCTTTACTTGGACCTTAACTCTTTCCTTCCCGGCCCTGTCAAAATGGGTCGTAGAAGACCCACAAAATCGTCGATCGAAAAACACGGTAACGCAAGATTAAAAATTGAAATTCGACAACCGCCAGGCACATGAGATGCACTCACACGCCAAGTTTGATTTGATTTCATAAACAACTCTACGATTGGTGGCGTTTTGAATTTTCATGATGCTACGCGGTCGTGCAAGATGGCGTTTTCTAGAAAAATGGAAGTTTTTCAACCTGATTTATGATAATTAATGCTAATTTATATTAACATGATGTGTCTTGTTCGGAAAATTTAAAAGCACAAGTAAAAACAGATTTATTGGGCTTTCAGAAAATGTATAGGTTTCGCAACAGTTATGGTTATTTCAAGAGATATCAATAGAACAAAGAGGTGGTTCAATTTTGGATGTTTTTCAGCCTGTCAGGAAAGAGTTAAAGTGCCCATGACCCAAAATACGATATTACTGATATTTATTTTTTTCCGGTCTGTATCCTACCAAATCCTCTTTCTGATTGGCTAACGAACGGTCCGTATGCGCCCATACGGACCGCTCGACATAATTTCAGTTTTAAATGCGTTTTATAAGCCGTAAAATATTCTAAAAACATTTGAAAATGAACTCAAACGAGATTGAACATATTGAAAGACATATAAGTGATATTTTTATCCGGATAGAGACTTAACTCTCAATTTCCTTTGACGAAGAAAAAGCACAGACTTTTCTTTTTTGTCCACCGACTAGAAATACTGATGACGACCAAAAAAACAAGCCAGGATATTAAGGAAAAAAATAAATAAATAATTTACCGTTTTGGTCTCAAAAACGTCCCTCGGCCTGCGGCCTCGGGCCGTTTTTGAGACCTCGGGAAATATTTCTCCATACGGACCTCCAAACCGGTAAATAACATATATATATATTCTACATGAAGTGAAAAGTTGAATGCCAAAATATTTTATGATTTGAGCTTTGCGTTGATGTGCTATAAAGGTTTGTTTCAACTGAAATTCTAATGATGTGACGTCATTTACGGCATTTGGCTTTCTTTTCTGCTTTCCGTGGGATATACTGGTTGAAGATTTGAGTGAAAAAGTTGATAAAATCTTTACTATAGTGGTCAAGTACATCATCAACGTTTGAGTTAGATTAATTTGCTTTAACAGTAGAATATTGTATCGGAAATGATGCCGTAAATGACGTCACACTCAATGTATTTCGGACAAATAAAACATAAAACATAATAACTTTATAAAACATAAACTCAAAGCTCAAATAATAAAACATTTTGGTATTCAACTATTTACTTCATGTAGAATATATATTACTAATATCGTATATATTTGGGGTCATGGGCTCTTTAATAAGTAGACTCATATAAGAGAGACTAAGCATGTGGGATTAGAAGTGGACTGTTAGACGCATGCGCTCAGTAACCGGAAACTTCTGACAACTGACAAATTTCGCGAAAAAGATATATATATATAAGCCGTACATAGTGGGTCCCAGTCCACAGTTACCATAAAGCCATTATGGTGATAGCCGGTAGGGCACATTGTATACTTTCATGTATATATATATATATATATATATATATATATATATATATATATATATATATATATATATATATATATATATATATATATATATATATATATATATATATATATATATACAGTATGCCACGCTTGCCAGCCCAAAACTAGCCCGAGTTAACGCCTAGCTATAATATATTAAAAAAACACAGTAAAATTAAATGGTGGTGAAATGCCAAGATTTTTATCAACGAAATACTGACGTTTCGAGCGGAGACCTTCATCAGAGTAAGACATCAGAGTATATCATGTTTCACTCTGATGAAGGGCTCTGCTCGAAATGTCAGTATTTCATTGCTAAAAATCTCGGTAGTTCAGCACCTTTTCACTTTACTATATGCAAAATACTGCCTACCAGCACTCTACTTTTTAAAAACTATAGCCGGGTAGTTTTGAAAATAATAGCTGCGTTAATCCAATATAAATTATCAGTGTTTACTTATTAGATGTGTGAAGTTGATCGTCCAGGTTGTTGTACTAGTCTTGAGATAGATAGATAGATAGAAACTTTATTTAAAGAGGGTTACACTAAATAGTACAAAGCACTAACAAACTTGTGGCCCTCGAAATATTTTACAAAATGAAATTGTATATATGTGTATAAAAGTATAAAAATATAAAAATTAATGACTAAATTACATGAAAATGTTAATATAATGATACATGGTGAAGTCCTAATTACATGACAGTTGAAATACACTGTGTAAAGTTAAAAGTTAAAATCAGAAAAAGACGTGAATTGCTTAAATTATTTTTGGTAATCACGAAAACACCTATACAAAGACTGCTTAAAGAAATTAAGGGAGCCAGATGAACGCAGACTAAGTGGCAGTTTGTTCCAAATGTTAATCGCGGTAACTGAAAAAGTTCGGCCAGTTTCTGTAACTCTGGTGAATTTAGGTGTTATTAAGCTCAATTGAGAGACTATTGTTGGTGAATGACGTTTCGACGGCCTCAGCGGCGGTAGAGTCAAGTAAAGCGTGTTTGTCAGGTTTGCCTATATATACGTCTGGTTCATTACGTCATCGTTTGTTTGTGTCATAATTAGTGTTTGTCGGTAGGTCTATTGGTGTGTGCGAAGACGTCTTTTGTATGGTGTCGGTAATTGTTGTGATCTGTTACTGTAAGTGCAGGTCTGTCACCAACAATAGTCTTTCTCAAGACTATGATACTCCTGGGTTCAAGTGTTTACTTATTTATTATATGGCAAAAGTTACTTCCGGTGAAATCGGGTGCTCTGACGGGTTGTGACTATAAAATTTTCCTACGACAAATAACAACAAAAACTAATTTAAAAAAGCCGAAAAGTATACAAATTATAGTTTCAATGTTTTAATGAGTGAGCCACAATCAGCGGATGAAGACTCCGAAAGTGAGTTTTATTATCCTGTCGGTGTGTTCTATTCAAATGGACGTGACGTGAACGCTTTGTCATGCTATTCGTATGCTGTCCAAAAAATAACATATAATAAACCTCTTATTACTTACGGGAAAATATTAGATCTCGGTCTTTCATGTATCGGTCCGTACTGTCAATACCTCGGTCTTATATTTTCCTGCAATGACCACGTTAATAATAATTACGTACCGATTACGCTGTTCAACTGCACAATCTTCATCACAATCCAATCTGAAAATTACACAAAAACACGGAATCGTCAAAATATGTCTATAATTACTGCGGGCAACGCACATCATAACCATAAAATCATACAAATGACAACGTGTAAATCATTCTACAATAATAACAAAGCGTATCATTCTATGATTGAGGTTGCATTTCTGTCAGAGGTTGAGATTGCATTTCTGTCAGACTATATTAAAGTGCATATGCAATGAAACATTCAGTTGTAAAATAAATCTTATTTGAAAGAACTCTTGAAACTATAAAGACTAACCATTTGCAACTTTTCCATATCTCACTTCACTCTTGAGATATAACGCTTATATATCCTTGCGATTATGCAATGAAATCACTTGAAATGCAGGTACATGTGCGTGGATGTATCCAATGACATCAACAAATCATCAAACGATTCCATGTGATAATGGTAAAGATATGCAGAATTTTTCAATAAGTCATTATGCAATGTGATGTCATAAGTATGATCATTTACATATTAAACAAATCTTAATATCTCAAGAGTGAAGTGAGATATGAAAAAGTTGTAAATTGTTAGTCTTTATAGTTTCAAGAGTTCTTTCAAACAAAAGAGTAATTTTACAACTGAATGTTTCATTGCATAATTACTTTAAGCATTGGTTAATCTATTTCAGGTTTATTTGATGTGTCTTTGCTACGGAAATAATATAGTGATAAAACTGACAAAACATTTAAAACCCTAAAGAGCTACTGCGATGAAAAATTGTGAAAAATCAAAGTACAACACCAAATATAGTACACTCACTTAATATCAAAGCAAAATAATAAATCTAAGACTGTAAACTTTGAGCTTCTTTTCACAAATGGCGACATTAATGGCAACCAGGCCTGGACTGGCCTATGTGCCATAGGCCCCTTTCGTGGACATCAAAATGGGCCCCTGCAGGGCCTGGCCAAACACACCCAATGTTTAAGAACTGCGCTCACCCTCCCATGCACAGTTGAGTCCTGCGAGAGAACATTCTCAAAGTTGCGCTTCATCAAGAATCAACTGAGATCTCTGCTTAGTCAACACCATTTGGAAGCAGTAATGATTTGTTCTGCAGAAGTTGATTTACGATTGTATCATAGTTCCCAGCGCAGGCTAAAGTAGCACGGGTTAACGCCTAACAGGCGTCTTGTTATTAAGGTGGCTCGATAGTCTAAACCATGAGAAATTGCATTTATCCGCATAAAAATGTCACCCTCGTACCCAGGCTTTTCACCCGCCTCGGTGAATTTGTAATGCAGATCTGAGCTTCATCGCGATTCATTGCATAGCTCTAGTGGTGGTCTTGTTTACTGAAACGTTTTATACCCTCAAAGTTTACCTGAGTGGAGAAATCATGTTTCCACTAAATCCAGAAAACTAATTTGCATAAAATCTTCTGCTTATCATAAACACAATTTCTCTAGATATACAAATGCTACAAGTGTGAAACGTTTCAATAATCAGACAAGTTTCAATGACAATTATTTGAGCTGTCTTCGATTATATGACTGAAGAAATGGGAAGTGAATTTTTCAGCGCAGTTCCACTTTAAGAACTCCCGCTATACACATACAGCAACTAAACAACTGGCTTTTGCGGTTCTAAGTTCAGTTGTAAAATTCATTGATAATTCATGAAGAAAATTCAAAAGAAATTAATATTTAATCAGCATCTTTAAGTAGTAGTTAAAACATGAGCGGCCGATGTTTATGGGCAGTTACAATGGCGAGCCGCAGGCGAGCCGTTGTAACTGCCCATAAACATCGACCGTGAGTAGAATATATAATACATACTTTGTTTGGAAGTTGTAGAAACGGTACAAACAAATTATTTTAACTCCGAAAAGCTTAATTTGAGCAAGTTAACTTTGATAAAACATTGATGTTTTATTAATCAATGTTTTATCATGGGTTAAAGATGCTGATTAAATATTAATTTCTTTTGAATTTTCTTCATGAATTATTAATGAATTTTACAACACAGGATAAAACATTGATTAATAAAACATCAATGTTTGATCAAAGTTAACTTGCTCATATTGAGCTTTTTCGGAGTTTTTCGGAGTTTATTTGTACAGTTTCTACAACTTTCAAACATCATACTGTATATTCTATTCATTTTACAAGTTCGTTAAAATATTCGCGGCCGATGTTTATGGGCAATTACAACGGCTCGCTATTGTAACTGCCCATAAACATCGGCCGCTCATCTTTTAACTGCTACTAAAACTTCCAGTTAATCCAACACTGATTTATAGATGGGGAAATATTTAGTAGCCCGGATACGCCTTTTATAGAAACACGCAAAAATAATCATCAAGCTTACTGTGACTTCTGTTCATCCAAATTCATTAAACCACTGATGTCTACTGTTTGGCCTCCCTGAAGACTCTTGATTTTTTCTGCCAGGTTTTTTGTCGTGAATCTAGAATGGCAAATATATACAAGTCTCCGAGTTAACAAAAGGGGAACTGCAGTCAAAAAATAAATTACTTTTAAATAAAAGGTATTTAGTATGTTTAGAAATGTTGAAGTGGTTCTCCGATGAAAATATGTTTGCTAATTTTTTTACATAATCTCAAAGATATAATGGTAATTAGTAATCGTGCAGAGTTTCACATCAAAATTCATTGAAAGAAAGGTTATACTTTACGTGTGAAGTTTGTATTTTGGGGCGATAGACTCAACAACTACAAAAGGGTCATTGTTATTGTTCAACAAAAGGGTTATTGTTGTTGTTGAGACTATGACGTCATAAACTCTCCTCGACTCATTCTTCTCGGCCACTTTAATGGCGGCGCTCCAAAATACAAACTTCACACGTAAAGTATAACCTTTCTTTCAACGAATTTTGAAGTGAAACTCTGCACGATTACTAATTACCATTATATCTTTGAGATTATGTTTAAAGTTGGCAGAAATTTTTTCATCGGAGAACCACTTTAATAGTTTACGGTACTCTTGTACTCGAAAAATAATGTTTTTGTTATCGTATTTTTATGCTTGATAGTTGACATTAAAATGGAGTGAATTATTAATTTCAACCATCAAGAGTTACACAATGGGTTTCTACCCTGTATGTCTGTCTGTAAGATAAGTTATTTCGTTCTTAGTTACGGATGGTAGAAATACCAGTAGATTTCCCCATTGTTCTGTTCAGTGTACATGTACAGTAGGTATTGCAGTCACAAATTAAACAGTTTGGGCTATTTAATTACTTTAATATATTTTATTAAAACAATGAAATTCAGTGAATAGGTTATTATCTATTTCAAACAGTAATTGCGGGCGAGGGGTTGTCTCATTAATTAGCATAATAACATGGTCAATACGAGTTGTCTCGTTTACATTTGCAAATCACAGTACTTATATGGTGAAATATATTACACCGTTTAAAACCTGCTTATCTATCTTATTATCTATTTATATTATTATAGATATTATCTATTTATTTGAAGTTTGTTTTAATATACCTCTGATAAGCTTGGGCAGCTTCCATTTTGTCTCCGCCTCTCAGACAAACAGCATCTGCAGATTTTCGTCCACAATTACAGTACACTCGAATCTACAACAAAAGTTATTCGGACGTCAATGAAGGCGTTTTCACGTTCAGCTGAAGAGAACGTTTTCCACTGCAAAAGGGTCGGTCAGCATCAGTAAGATTAGTTGACTTACTGATAAAAGGATCCTAAAGGCGATGTTACACGGAACGATTTTTAATGTAAATGATGATATATGGACGATAGTCAAGCTCAAATCCTCAGAAAATGAGTCCCAGACAGGGATCGAACCTGTAATCTTCTGATTGCCGGTGAGAAGAGTGAGCTGATTGAAGGTTACAGGTTCGATTCCTGTTTGGGAAAAATGTTCTGGGGATTTGATCTTGACGATCGTCCATGTATCGTCTGTCTACTCCAAGATCGCACATTCACTACATCAGTGTATATACTGTATACAACAATCTAAATGATGATACATGGGCGATCGTCAAGCTCGTATCCTCAGAAAAATAATTCTCGAGAATTCAGGCCTTCTGATTGCCGCCGGTGAGACGCTCTAACCATTCAGCCACCGAGACTCAGATGGAGAACGAAGGTTACAATGATGTACTGGTTCGATTGATATATGTACTGCCTATGCGGCAGTCACTATATATCGGTAATGTTTGTATGTATTAATATGTACACTGCTGTAGTGAATTGTGGGAGAGCTCTCCCACATTCACTAAAGCAGTGTACATATTAACACAATGTAAATGATGTTGCATAAAAAGGTTAACACACCTTTTGTACAACTCATTTCCATTAAAAATCGTCGTTAAAAATCATTTTTGAAAATAAGTAAAACGCGGGAATAAGGTTAATTTATGTACATTAATTATGAAAATTATCCTTACGCAAAAATCACTCTCATCTGTCAATGCGACCATTCTATGTGACCAGAAATTGCAGAAATTTCGGAATAGCATGGATATCGGATGAAACAATATTTTCTCGTGTCTGATGTATTACTCCAAAAACTAAAAAAACCGACGTGTAGAGTCCTATAAGGCGCTGTTACGCAAAGAAATTTTTCTTGCAAATTACAACGCCGTTGCGTTGTCCGCCTGAAATCCTACCGAGCAACCTGAAATATTTTTTACCTCGTCGAACAGTGCTTTAAATGCTATGAACACGCATGTTAGCATCACTTGTAAATTGCCTGTTATTACTAAATGAAATACAGTACCTTGCTTTTACATGGGATGTTTGGACACTCTCCACCATGACATGGTGCGTCACACGGATGACCGCAACTTTCACGCGGAGTTAAACAAAGCTGTTTGCACTCTTCGTTTTCTTCAAAACAAGGACCCTTCAAAAAAATAAAAGTGCAAGATAAAATGGATAAAGGTGTATACCTTTTAGAGTTTTTTATTTGTATTTCTATATCGCCTACGCAGCACAACACTTTTCTATCACTCATTTAAAGTGGTACTACGATCAAAATATTTTACATATAGATATTTTTACGTATTTATAAAGCAGAGCTGCTAAATATTACTAGGTCGAAACCGTTTTGCGATTCGACGATGGAAAGTATTATTTCTCTGACTCTGAAATCTGGAGTTGTTATGTCCGCCATTAATCGATCATGTTCCTGACCAGCATAAGGAAGTGACGTCAGATTCTCAAAGCGAAGACTCCACATGGTTAATTCGTCATATAAATCCATAGTGATCAATTAAGGTCCTTTTTGAAAATTCTTAGTCGGAAAGGCTGGACATTTCATCTACTTCTCGAAAAAACAAGAAAACAAGTAACCTCGACTGAAATTCAGGCGTAGCATTGAGAGTCTGACGTCATAAACAATATTACCTTTTGAAATTGCGGGCTCACTTGGAACACGTTCTTAGTAATAGTGGCCTAAATAGTAGTGATCTCACAGCTCAAAATACTTACTTCAAAATACCATTTTTTATTTTTTTTTACATCGATGATCACTTTCGACACTGAAATACTATTCTATGATAAAAAAATCTAAAAAACGGGGGTGAATTTTCATCGTAGTGCCACTTTAAAAATCTATTGTTGAGATGCACCAATATGGCAGCCATGACGTCACATGAAAACGCTCCATTGGCAAATGGCAAAATCCACTTACCTTGTGGCACGTCTTTAGGCACTGATGTTTAGTACACCGAAGTGCTTTTCCACATGTTTCACCACAGGAAACGGAATCAATGTGACAGGGGATGTTGTATCGAAGCTAGATAGAGAACAAATGTGTAAACATATTTCCGAAGTGGATGAAACAGTTGAATTAAGGTGGTCTTGGACAAAAATAATAAGATTCTTTAATGTTTGTATTTAAAAAATATTTTGGATGGAAATGATAAGATATCATATGCTGACACTAAATCAGTCAATTTCATGTGCTGTTACCATGGTAACCTAGAAACGACCCCAACAGAGTAATAAAGGGCACTTGTTCGGAGCAGAATAGCAAGAGAAGTAAAGACTAGAAAAATATAAAATTAGGTTTAATGTAAAGCCAATAGATATATCCAACATGCAAAGTGCAAACCTCAAAAAATTATTAATTTATATATATTTATCTCAAAAAATTAATTTGTTTCTAACAATGCCAAAATTCGGATAAACACAGTCGAGGAAAAGGAATTTTCTAAAACATATATTTCCAATGTATTAAATTTTTGAGGTTTAAGTTTGAGATCTATTTGCAATGATCAAATTCTGAAAATGTGATGTCTGTAGGACTAATATTGAATGTAGCATAGCGTCTCATGTCTAGTAAAATAACGGTTTGATAAATTCGAGTTTAAAGTTTTGAAATAACTTTGTATTGTCTATTGTCTATTGTATTCCATTCTATTGTTTTCATTGTTTTCCATTGTGTCGCTTCATTATCTGAAAACCACTCTTTGCAATATTTATTCCCTTTTCACTGCACGAATAATAAATTTAACATCAGGAAACGAAAAAGCAATGATTAATAATGTATGATTTGGTAGTTTTGAAAATTTGATTTTTTGGATAATTTTTAAGACCACCTTAATCATTAATTCATCAGTACAAAATGAATAACCACCATTCTTTGCGCAATCCATTTCACTCGAACCGCTAGACCTCCACTTCACACGGCAGCGATTGTGAAAGAGGTCTATAAGCAAATAACCGTTCTACTATCTAAGTCCGAGTAGCTCATTGATAAGAACGACTCATGGGCGATCAGAAGGTTACGGGTTCGATTTCCATCTGCATGGGACTTGGAAACATTTCTTATTCACACACACACATACACACATACACATACACACACATGAGCGGCCGTGTTGTATCGGATATACAAGCTCGAGCCGAAGGCGAGAGCTTGTATATCCGATACAACACGGCCGCGAATGTTGTAAATGGCTTGTGAAATTCAAACGTCTAAACGTTTATGTTTATCGAAAATATTGAAGATTCGAGCCATTTTAGCGGAGTAAATCGAAGTTAAAGTTTATGTAAATCAGCCGAAATCTGTATCACATATACAGATCGCCGTCATGCCACTGATTTGCTTTGTTTTTGCTTCATGAATTATTAGTGAATTTCACAAATATATATATAGCTCGACGATGTTCCTCGTGTACAAGTGAAATAACAATAGTGAAAACATCTGTTGTTCATATAGTACCTTGTGCTCACCCATGCACCATTTGGAGACCAAGATTGTACATGGTGGGCATTGTTCTTCATAATGGCAGTTGTGGTCCACTAAACGGAGTAAGAATACACGAGTTAACAACAAATAAAATATTTATTTCTATGGATCCTTTTCACATGACGTCATAGTCCCCATGTTGGTGTACTTCTACAATAGAATTGCGGTGCCCCCTGCCAAGTTGGCAACGCTTTATATTCCGTGTGTGTGTGTGTTCGTTGGTTCGTTCGGAATCAATAGCAAGCATCTACTTCATGTATGCCTATTATTCGGTGTGTGATTTCGTTCGTTCGTAAGGAATCAACAGTAACGACATTTTTGACGCGACATTTTTAACGAAGGGCACCGCACTTTAGCACTATGTCTGGTTTTAATTAGCTTCTTTTGTTAAGCATACCAATATGGCCGCTCTATGTCATTTTTAAAAATCTTTCCGTGTAACATCGCCTTTAGGATCGTTTTATGACCTTACTGATATTCACCGACGCTTTAGCAGTTGGCAAACGTTCTCTCCAGAACATGAAAACGCCTTTTGTAATTAACATGGTTGCCGTCACCTTTTTTAATTAACATAGCGGTCAGCTTTTTGCGTTAACATCCAGCCAAGTATGACATCCCGATTCTAATGTTGTAGCGCATGCGTATAACACTCAATTACAAGTCCCACAAGCTTAGTCTCTCTCGTGAGTCTACTAATCAAGCACTTCAAATACGGGAGTGCTGGACGCTAGGGATAAAACACAGCCGGGGGGTTAGGGAGTCACTTAAAGCGAGGAGGAAGGGTTAGAAAACTCATTTAGGATATCATCATACACGCATGTCCGATCGTATGAACTGAATTCCTCAATCGAAGCTCGATGTTAATGCAACCGCTGACCATGCTGTTTGGAACAAACTTGAAGATGCAACTAATATTTTAATGAGTGAAAATTCTCTACCCTGCACCTGACGTCAGAGCCATTTACATATCAAACAAACTGAAATATTTGAAAAACGAAGTAAAATACGGAAAAGTTGTAAAAGGTGTTACTCTATCATTTTACGAGTTCTTTCATATTAGACCACGGACGTCGTATTATTTCATTAGAATTTTAATTTCATACAAAACAAAACCAAACTTGACGTCGTCACGTTTTGGAGAGAACGTTTGCCAACTGCTAAAGCGTCATTCAGCGTCAGTAAGACCAGTTGACTCACTGATAAAACGATCCTAAAGGCGTTATTACACGGGAAGATTTTTAAAACATTAAAATATACTGGAAGTAATATTTAAAGGCCGAGAAAGAGGACTAGACCGGGTTTTCAAGTACTCGGATTTGTTCCAGTCCGAGGCGAATTGAATGACTTCTCAAAATCAAAACAGGCGTGTTAAAATGCATTGAAATTCACTTGTTTTTCATGCTCGATTAGTTCTTGACGTCATATTCGTAGCACCGGACTGGAAATATTATTTCTTGTCCTTGGACTGGAAAAAATATTTCTAGTTCTCTGCTCAGTACTTTACTGGCATTTCTAGTGTCATCACGTGGTTCAATTTAGAAGATCTGATTGAATAATTTGCTCATGAATTATTAATGAGTTTGAGAAGTATAATACCTTCATGTTGACAAGGATGCATTCTTGAACAAGGTCTGTGGCATACTGGAGGTGGTTTACCACAAGGAATGGGAGGTTCTTGAACAATTGTTCCACACGGACAGAACACTTCGTCAAATCCTAGAGAAAAACGTTGGCAGTTAGGATACTTTTTAAACGAGCTTAACTAGAAATAATCGCAGAACAACAAAGGTTAGCTCGACATGACTTTTCAAGACAGACAATGGACAGAGACTACGTCATAAGGCGGATTCCATAATAGAAAGTATGAGCATGATTTATAATAACTTCACATGTGAAGATGATATCTTCACCGCTCACAGTGAGAATATTATTTTGATCTTCACTGTGAAAACATCATCGATTTCAATATAATAAACAAAACATTACATGGTCGCTTGGAGATAGGAATTTTATCTTCTCGTCTTAAGGGCAAAAAATATTGGAAAAGAAAAATTCGAAAGAAAAACTCCGTATCTCCGCACGGCCATGTAATATCCCCTATTTATTATATGGTTATGTAATATCCTGAGTTCTGATTGGTCGTAAAAATGCGTATCCGGCCACGGTCCGTCTTTTTCGGAGGAGGCTATTTCAGATACGGTAGAGCACCTAGTCACCAGGACTTTGGTGATTGTTTATATAATATATATGCTTCGTTCTTTAAAAAACCCGCTTTAAATTTCTGTTTCGATTCAGTAATAACCCTGCTTTTAACAACCCTGCTTTTCTGAATCGAAACAGAAATTTAAAGCGGGGTTTTTAAAGAACGAAGCATATATGTTATATAAACAATCACCAAAATCCTGGTGACTAGGTGCTCTACCGTATCTGAAAGCTCCACCGTCTTTTTCCGTATCCGGACCGCTGTCCCGGATGTTGATTTTTCTGGCGTGAATTTCTAATGTTTTCACACTAATTTTGATACAATATAAATATCGAAAAACTTGAATAGCCATATAATAAACGTTTTATGAACCTCGTTTACTCGGTCTGTACGGGAAAATGAGTATTGTTTGTAACGAACCTCGCCTGCGGCTTGGTCCGTACTGCCAAGACCTCAGTCTGATATTTTCCCGTACAGACCTCGTTCTCGGTAAATAATCTCTTAATAAATTAATAAATTATAAATAATCTCTTAAGGTTTTTATTCTGATTATTATTCTAAATATTTGCCCGAGGTTTCAGAAATTACCCGAGACCGTAGGCCCGACCAAAAACGGTAAATGGGGACTACTTCATGTATGCCCATTTTTGTGTCCCGACACAGTTTTTGATTAGGATTAGACTTTAGAGTTGTGTTGGGCATACATGAAGTACCTGCGCGGTAAATAACATATTTATTTATTTAATAATATAAGGCAAAGTATATTATTAGATAAGCAAATAGAATACTGCAGAATAGTGTACTACCGAAATAGTGTGTCGAAGGTCTAGCTTTTCGAGCGAAGGCCCTTCACCAGAGCGTGAAACATACTATTTCGGCAGTACACCAACCCTTTAGATTATTCGATTTGTATTTCTACACTACCTATGCAACACAACACTTTTGCATCACGCATTTGAGTAATATATAGCTCAACCATCTTTTTCATGCACAAGTTAAGTTTATTCTCCTACCAGCCATTAAGCATGGTGGACAAGTTCCAGGATGACATGGCTCCATACATTTGTGTTTTCCACATTTTAATCGTTTTCCACAAGTTAAGTTGCACTTGTGTTCCGTACCCTGCAAGCGAAACAAACCTTATACACACCGTCGTCAATGACATAAAATTGAGACTGTATGAAGAACACGAAGGGGACGTAGAGTTTTCCATCGAAAGAGGGGGGATTACGAGTAATGTTTAGATCAAAATCCATTAGGTGCCGCAACATGGGCTGGTGTGCAACGTGGATTGATGTGCAACGTGGATTGATGTGCAACGTGGTTGGTGTACAATGTAGGTTGGTATGCAACGTGGGTTGGTGTGCGACATGGATTAATGTGCAACGTGGGTTGGTGTGCAACGTGGGTTGGTATCCAACATGGGTAAGGGTGCAACATGGGTTGGTGTACAACGTGGGTTGTGTACACATTGGTTGGTGTGCAACATGGGTTGGTGTGCAACGTGGTTGGTGTGCAACATGGGTTGGTGTGCAACATGGGTTGGTGTGCAACATGATATGGGTTGGTGTGCAACGTGGGTCGGTGTGCAACGTGGGTTGGTGTGCAACGTGAATTGGTGTGCAACGTGAATTGGTGTGCAACGTGGATTGATGTGCAACGTGGATTGATGTGCAACGTGGATTGGTGTGCAACATAGGTTGGTGTGCAACATGGGGTGTGGGCAACGTGGGTTGTGTACACATTGGTTGGTGTGCAACGTCGGTTGGTGTGTAACGTGGGTTGGTGTACAACATGGGTTGGTGTGCAACATGGGTTGGTGTGCTCTTAAGATGGTAGGCCAACATGGCGGCCGAAAAACTAAGGCACAAATAAAGCCAAGTTTCAATTAAAACAATCAGATTTTACCTCAAAATGGCTTAGATACTGTATAACTTAAACTTTAAGCCTAACAATTAAGCAGGATTGCATAAAAAGTCAACATAGTCTCCACCTAGTTAGACAGTCTACATTGCTAACATCCAATTCCTACAGTAAGTAAACCCGAAACCCTGAATTAATCCTAACCGCTAACCCTACTCCTACCTCCCTAAACCGTGAAATGGGCCATCCAAAACCGCCACTACCGCCCCTTAGAAAAAGCGTAAGTTTATAGATAAATGTAAGACATAACGCTTGTGAGATTGGCGCTGGTTGAGTTAATTTAGACATCGTACATTAACACCTCCCTGTTAAGGTGCGTTAACACACTGCGATTAACTGTCAGTGGAATGATTTGAGGGCTCATAATCCTCACTCTTCAGTGCTCTTCTTCCTATTTCTCCTTACTTACCATGCATCTAAACCATAAATCAGCCCGATTAATCGCAGTGTGTAAACGTACCTTACGTATTTATTTGGTGTTGTAGTTTGATTCTGCTTATAAACAATCATAAAAGGAAAAATACCACAATCAAAAGATATTTCAGATAGACCCAACCTTGAGGGATAATTTAACCGCGTTTTTCATTTAGAAGATAAATCAGCGTATCTTTGTTAAATAAGGCGTCTTGACTTACCGGACAGCATTTTTGGTTACAGCGATGTCGACCACAGTGGAACTTCTTGTTACATTTCAGTTCACACATGAATGGTTCACCTACGTATATTTGTTGTAAAGACAGAAAAATATAATTAAATGCTTCACGAAATTATTTTGTTCTCTTAGTTAACATATAGCTGTATTCTTAACATCATGTGTGAGGCACTGTCGCTTTAATCAGTCAAATGTTGACATGTGAAGATAAAAATTATATCTTCATTTTATCAAATTCCTTAATAATTCATGAAGAAAAAACCGAGGGATAAATTACTCTGAAAATCTTCTTACACTTCGTCAAAAATCCAAAAAAATCTTTTAAAAAATCCCAAAATCTTACTAATTTTAATAAAACGAAATCTCTAAATATTTCAGAAAATATTCCGAAAAAAACAATAAAAACCTCAACATCGTAAAATCGAGAAATCCATCAAATTTTGAAAAATCTCCCACGGAATATCCTATTTAAACCCGTAAAATACCCTTATATCCATTCCATACCCTCGAAATCTCCATGTTCAGTGCAATACTTCATGTAAGAATTTTTTTATCACATGAGGTGAGGGAGAAAAATGGCGACAAACACGTGTTTGGGTAAGTTTTGCATATTTATTCGGAATTTATTAATTCGAAATTGCGGAAAAAGTTCGGCGAAAAAAAAAACGGGGAAAATATTTCGAAAAAAATCTTGAAAAAATCCCAAAATCCCTGAAAATTTGGCAAAAAAATCCCAGAATCCCGAGAAAAATTGCAGGGATTTTTTTATCCCAAGAATCTTCGTACGCTTTTTTCAGAGTAATTTACCCCTCGGAAAAAACAAAGGAAATCAGTGGCATGACGGAGGTTTTAAATCGGATAAAGATTCGTCCTGATTTACGTAAACTTTTCCTTCGATTTACTCAGCTTGTATCTTCAAGATAGTAGATAGATATTAACATATAGGACATACAAACGCTCACCTTCGGCTCGAGAGTTTGTATATCAGATAAAGATCGGCCACTCATATTTTATCTACACGTAAAAGCCATGTTACACCATAACCCCTCGCCCGTTTGTCCAATTGTTATATTAATTTAATAATTTAAGAATATAATTTTAATTTAAGAATATAATATATGTTTCACAATCAGAATGGTCCCTCCCTCCAACGCCCTATATTTGTAAATAACAAATCCAACGTTATCTCGGTAAATATTAAACCGATTTCAATTCTGAAAACAGATTGTCTATGTGCTTCACTACGTGTGGAATACGTGCTACACTACGTGTAACAACGGTCAAGATATCATTTTTATCTTCACATGTGAAAATCATCGTGGCTATTTTATCGATTTGAATGGACTCACAGAACATTATACGGCCGCTCGAGATAATTTTTGAAGATAAAATTCGTATCTCCGCGCAGTCATTTTAATGTGCTTTGTGTGACACGTGACATACCTGTCGCAATTAATTCCGCACAAGGCAGTTTCTATAAAACGACAAAAAACATATGACTGTATCCCAAATTCCAATCAGAGCCTGGAATGACAAACTACTTCTGAACATAAACCTACAGTAATAAAGTAATATTATGATAAAACACAGCTACACATTTACTCTTATTAAGACTTACTGTACTTAATATTATACCTTAACTGTAAATTGTCCAATCAGAGAGCTAGCTAGATTTGTATGTGACCAGTCATTTTATCATAGAATTACCCCTCCCATTACGTAGTACTAAAGCATTCAAATACCACGTTCTGCCTGGGTATATTTAATGACAACCCCGCTGTGGCGGGGGGGGGGGGGGGGGAAGGCTAAAAGGGATGACTAAAAAGGACCTTTCTGTTTTTTTCTGTTTTTTATTTTTCGTTAGGTTATGGATTGCTACGGTCAGGGGTTTAAGGTTAGGATCAAGGTTAGCATCAAGGTTATGGTTAGGGTTAGGATTAAGATTGAGATTAGGGTTAGGATTAGTAGTTCTAAAAAATGTAAAGGTCCTTTTGAGTCATCCCCTTTAGCCTTCACCATTGGAAACCCTGTATTAGGTATTTCTTTAATAGCAGGCTCGTAAACCAAAACGAGGCTGTCAATAATGGAGGAACAAGAAGACGTTTCAAGATGTTTCAACATAGAATTCAAGATTGTTTCGATATAATATACATTTATAGACCCTCCGCTTGGGGAATTCGACGAAACATATAGTTATAATTTTCGTTATAACTAAATATCAACACTAATGCAAACCAAAACATGGTAGGTCGCCCTGCTAAAACATATATTGACCAACTAGTAATGGACACATGATGTATTCCGGAAGAGCTGCCGACAGTGGTGTCGGATCGCCATGGTTTTGGAAGGACAGAGTCGAGCAAATCTGAGCAAGTTCGACCGGATGATTAAATATCAACATATTTTTAAGTAAGATTTTTTGTTGCATTATAAATATCGGGTAACAAATTTTAAAACAAAAGAAATAACAACACAAACGTTAACTTCCTTAGATCCTCAATATGAACCAATATTTAACACTATAAATATCAGATAAATATCTAAAGGTTATGATAAGAGCAAGGACGAGACAGTAGGCATATACATATATATATATATATATATACATATATGCAGCGTAATATATTGTATATATATGGTTGCATTATCTAGCGATGGTTATAGGTAGAAGAAAAATTCAGTGTTTGAAAGGTTGGGTAAAACTTTTTTGTGATTTCAACTTGTTTCTCTTCGGTACCAACCCCTTTTATGGAAATAATGAATGCTCCCCTAATACGCCCAGTTTACATGCGTATGTAAATGTATCGCGCACTAAAAAACTCAATACCTTGGATGTCGCACGGCATCGACATTTAATAATAGAGTTGCCTTCACAGGCAGAACAATCTCCAAGGTGACACAATTTCCTGCAGCGATGTTCCGAATTAGCTTTTGTCATATCTACATAAAGAAAGAGCAGAGTGTCATACGCATGCGCAACGGGAATTCTGTTTATAGTTCAATAATCTATAGGTGCATGACATGCATTAAATAAGAATAAATATATGAAAGCTGCTAAGTTCTCAAAAGAACTGGATATAACATGAAAAAGAGAAATAAGAGAACTCTTAAAGTGTATATGAAATATTTTTTGTTGCACGGTTTTCTATCATTATCTATAAACCATGAAAATAAATGAAAATTACGCGGGGAAAAACGTAAAGCTGCGTTTTCGCATCACAAAGTGGTCATACATGTACATGTACTGAAAATATGGTTCAGGAGACATCTATATGGAAATACGTAATTATGCATAGCAGAGTATGTGATTGTGACATCAGAGAGAAAATATTGGCCACTTTTTGAAAGAAATTTCGGGTAATATTGCTGTTAAATATTAATAAAAATTTATATTTTGAACCGTTTTAATATTAAAGTAATATGTTTTAACATTAACATAATATATTAGAGTTGTTTTGCAGTTGCCCAGTTTAAAATTATACTAAGGGCTATATCACATACGATAGATGAAGTATTTGCCTATTTCTGTGAGGAAACCGCTGAGAAATCTAGTCACATATGAAGTTGCGCTTGCCACACTGCATCCGATGGTATATACTTCATGGTAACACTAGACCGGGTTTCTATCTGTTTTTTATACCCCTAACCCTAACCATAACCCTAATAACCGTAAAATATGGTGGGAGACTATATGTATTGTTACCATGAAGTACATGTATATCCCCATCCGATGATAGACAGTGGACTCTTAATTTTTCAGGCAAAAATGTTTTGCCCCTCCAAACATAACTGGTCAGGTACGCCTATGGCTCTACTCGAATGCCGACGAGACGTGAAACGCCGAGTTGGCTATGAGCTCATATACGACGAGAACGAATGGTTTTAAAATATAGACATTCGTGGTTGTTTTAGCTATTTTTCGTGTTGTTTTATCAGGCAACTTCCCAATTTCATGTCCATTCACTTTCGCAAAACAGATTCCGCCATTTTGTTTTCGATTACTATAGTATACGAACCAGATTGCAGAATAGCTCATATCTGGTAGATGTCTGTATTATAATACCGAATATAGCTAGATCTTATCGGATACTGCACTTCCTTGAAATTTTTGGATTGTATGTTTTTTTATAAATTGCAATTAGGGATTGATTACAAACTATTAAAGTGCCTATGCAATGAAAAATTCAGTTGTAAAATAACTCTTTTATTTGAAAGAACTCTTGAAACTATAAAGACTAACCATTTGCAACTTTTCCATATCTCACTTCACTCTTGAGATATTAAGATTTGTTTGATATGTAAATGATTACACTTCATATTTGTTTGATATGTAAATGACATCACACTTTATAATAACTTATTGAAAATGCTTATTATTATATCCTTGAGATTATAAAATGAAATAATTTGAAATGCAGTATGGTGGCCGAGAGCTGCCATTCAATTTTTAACACTCTTTTTTAGAAAAAAAAATTTTTTTGTTATTTTTATTTTTTTTTGCAGTAAAAGTAAATAAAAATCCATAATAAAAAAAATTAAAAAATAATAAATTAAAATTAAATAAAACTCGATTCATTTTTAAAAAAATTCAAAATTCCTCATGGCCTAGAGCTACGGGTTACAGAATCTTATTTATTTTGAGATCAGTGGAAGTAGTCCACTGTTTCAAGATGGCGTACTTTCGAAACAACACGTGGACAGATGATGAAGTTTTGAAAGATCAATTGATTAAATATGTCAGTCAGGGACTAAAACATGAAGAAATATTGGACTTTGTGAAGCGGGACTTCTCACATTATGCTTGGAGTTTGCGTACGCTAGACAGACGGTTGAAATTATTTGATATCCATCGTACAGACAGGAACGTCACAGTAGAGGAAGTAAGAGAAGCTGTAAACGAGGAACTTGAAGGACCCGGCCAACTTTTAGGGTATAGAGCAATGCAAAAGAAGATAAGGCAAGAGCATGGTCTTAACGTCCCCAGGGATCTTGTTCATGCAATGATGTATGATCTAGATCCTGAAGGTAAGCATTCCAGGATTCAGCTTCAAAACTTTTTAATAATCTTCCTATTTTTGTATTTTAACCTGTATTTTTATATTTTAACCTGTATTTTTATATTTTAACCTTCACAGATGAAGAACTACTTTATAGATATACTGTGAATAAAGCATTATTACTATTATTATTATTATTATTATTATTATTATTATTATGAATAAAGTTTCCATTATTATTATTATTATTATTATTATTATTAAGGTCTGGAAGCACGCGGTGGAGTGGGTACGAAAAAAAAGCATAGAGAAAAGGGTGTTTTCACAACAAGAGGTCCAAACTGGGTACACTCACTTGACGGTCATGATAAGTTAATGGGATACCAAAACTCTACCTTCCCTCTTGCGGTATATGGGTGTATTGACACAGCTAGTAGAAGACTGCTTTGGCTGCGCATATGGGTGAGCAACAGTAATCCGAAACTAATTGGCCTATGGTATTTGGAATATTTGTATGAACATAGGGTAATGCCATCTATCTTGAGACTGGACAAGGGGACAGAAACCGGAGTAATGGCAACCATGCATGCATTTCTCCATAGAAACCACAATGACATGGATCCAGCGGAAACAGTTATCTTTGGTCCATCAACCTCCAATCAAGTATGTGTTAGGTGCTGCCAATGTTAATTTTTTTGTAGTGTGGTAAATATATCTACAGCCAAGTTTGTATATACAGTCTACAGACATTAATATATCAACAGTCACATGTCCACTGATTTGATCCCCGGGTTACTAGATTTCAAAATACTTTATTGGTCACTGTTATGCCGTAAATACGTACCTAAAATGAACAGGTTTTGTGATTGGCTATATGGAACAAAAGTGATAGGGTTAGGACATTGGTTTCTTTGTGGTTGATTCTATTGTTTTATTGTTTGAATCAACCAATCACAGAACTTGATAGTATAGATAGGTGGCGACCCCTGTTATGCAGTACCCCCTGAAATTCCTGAATAAAGCATCTAAAAATCACCATATAATTGTTCTCTTATTTTTAATATTATGTATTTCCTTTTCTCACCCTATATGTATTTGAAACAATATTACAGATCGAGCGGTGGTGGAGAGAGCTGCATGAGCGCCTTGAAAAGTACTTCAAGGACCACTTAAATTGGCTAAAGGAACGTGGTGAATACAATCCACATAATAAAACAGACAGGTGCTGTGCTTGTTTGTGCTTGAATTTTATTACTTTCACAAAATTTGTTTTTCTGCAGGATAACTAAAGATCTCTTTGTATGTGTAAACTCTTGTGCATCTAATTTTATCAGGTATATAATAAGATTAATTAAACTGTAACCTAATGTTATTTTAGAATGCTGCTGGCGTTTCTGCTAGTTCCTCTTATTCAACGAGAGTTAGATGTATTTAGGGAGGTGGTCTGGAACACCCATCGCATTCGAGCACAGAAAGACTCAAATCTACCATCAGGGGTACCCAACCACATTTATAACTTTCCACAAGAATACAACCTGGAAGAATGTGGTATCTATTGTTCCTAATAATTAAATTATACATGTATAATAATGTATTTAATCATAATAAGCTCACACCATGTACAGGTACAGTGTAGGCCATACTTGTGTAGAACATTTGCAGAGGTGGTCAAAATGTCACCCTTAATTATTTCACATTGTCTAATGCCATACCATTTTTCTAGTGAAAGGGAGATCCCCATTCCCACAACAATAGGATAATAGAAATTATAATACAGTAATAGGAATTTGTTATTTTTTAAAGGATGGCCTGTCAGTGAAGCAGAATTAAAAGAAAGCAGCTAATCATGCAGGTGTCTTGGAAATGGGAAGGGATTTTCCTTGAACCAGCATTTAGGATGAGTGTGAACGTGTCATCCCATACCCTGGCAAGGTTGACCCTTGTGACTGTCGGGATGCGTACCTGTACCTAAAGCAAAGATGCCATTTCCTCTAAATCCTTGTTATTTAATTATATATGTTATTTTGTATGTATTTATATATATAAGATATGAAGATTCAAAATGTAATATATTAACTTGACATTACCAACATGGTTTTATTAATTAAACATACATTGTATGTACCGGTAATGATTCAAAAATTGTTTTTCTAAAACAATATACAGTGTTTTCTTGTTGACCTAACAGTTTGCCATTTCACCTTAACTTAACATAACACTTAACATAACAAATTAAATTCATTAACAATAAATTACCACTTTGTTGTTTCTTATTTGTTCTGACTGAAAAACTGAGCCAAAGTATATTTTTAACTTTTATAAAGTTCAGTAAGGCCAGAACACTCACAGTAATGGTTACATTTATGATTATCAATGAAATTGGTAATTGCAAGGATGATAAGTTTCCCTGTACAAAACACAACATTTCATTCTCTTCATCAAACAAGTCGGATGTTGCAATTTCAGGGTCATACAGCATATGAGCACTTCCTTGTATGTCAAGGACCATCATCTTTCTGTTGGACTTCTCATATGTGAAATGGGCAAGGCATTGTGCTTTCCTGTCCCCACTTTATCATCCACAGGAACAGTTAACAAACCATTGTTGTTAATATATTTCACAAAATTTCCACCCACAAATTCTTTCAACTGTGACTTTTCTTTGCTATCTGTTATCCCAAAAAAGATGTTATTGTACCTCAATGGTTCACCAAACAATGCTGAATCTTTTACTTTATTTTCAAGTTGCAATGCAAAGTTTCGTGCCAACATATGCATCTGCACCACTTTTCTGGTATGTCCTTCAACTGTCTGATGTGTTTCTTCAACAATTTTCACCGTTTTCTGGGAGATATTTCTTTACTACCCAAGGTAGTATTGGAATATGTGGTGTTGTTTGTTGTAGCCTTGAAAGCTTGGCGAAATCCCCCAGTGCCTAATGGGTTTTGGAGTAGGGTGAATTCCACAGTGATAGGTACTTTAGACCAAGCCATCGCATCAAGATTGAAGGAGTGAAGTGTTATTGCTGTTGTGTTATGTTGTGACCAGCTTTCCCAGTTTCATCATATCGAGGACAGAGAGACTTTTAGGATTAGCGCTCACTTTTCCCTGCCAGGGTTTTCGTGCATTTTATTGAGCACTGGGGTACCTTCACTCGTTACTCTTGCTTTCTTTCTTTCTGCTCCCTCGTCTAGTGCTCTCTCATCTTCCTCTGAACTGCTGCCTATGTCTTTGGTACTCGTTTTCTGTTATGAAACGGATATGAATTAACTTCATATTAGGGATTTGTTGTACTGTTTTGCACGAAGGTCCTTGCTCTCCCACCAGTACATCACATTTCAAACCTGCAGGCAAAGTGGGTCTAAAATATTTCTCACATGTGATTTTGAGTCCTTTCAGCGTGACTTCTTCCTCCGAGTCAAATGGCACGAATACTCTTGGTCCAACTCTCGAGTACTTCTGTGCTTTCCCTGAAACAGTAGCACTTAACCTTTGAACAACTAATTCGTTGGTCCTTTTTACTTCATCCTCCTTTCCTTTTCCTCTTTTCGCCCTCTTCTTCTTCATCTGATCCTTAAAAGTGTGCCATGCTTTGTCAGCCATTTTGAAATATATGTTTCCGCCTTCTTTACTTCATGTTAGATTCAACGTAAAGGTTTGCGTCTCCTGTAACCCGTAATGCATGCCGGTATACTGTGGCAGCTCTAGGCCATGAGGAATTTTGAATTTTTTTAAAAATGAATCGAGTTTTATTTAATTTTAATTTATTATTTTTTAGTTTTTTTTATTATGGATTTTTATTTACTTTTACTGCAAAAAAAAATAAAAATAACAAAAAAATATTTTTTTCTAAAAAAGAGTGTTAAAAATTGAATGGCAGTTCTCGGCCACCATACAGGTGCATGTGCGTGAATGTATCCAATGACATCAAATATGCAAATCATCAAACGATCCATGTGATAATAATAATAATAATAATAATAATAATAATAAACTTTATTTAAAGAAGGTTAAATAGTTATTATTACAAAGTATAACTAACCAGTTTAGCAATGCTAATCTTACACTGGGCCTTCTGGGGGTTGATTAAGATTAAACAATATTAAAATATTAAAATATTAAATTACAAGAGATAATAAATACTAAATATATTGCATTAAGTACAAAGTTATAAATCTTTCAGTAAATAATTATACAATTTAACTTTAAAAACATTAAGAGATGTTGACTGTCTTATTTTTAACCATAGTTAGTTCCCTAAATTTAACCCTTTCTTGCATTGGAAGAATAGAGGACATTTTGAATAATGGTAAAGATATGCGGAATTTTTCAATAAGTCATTATGCATTGTGATGTCATAAGTATGATCATTTGACATTTACATATTAAACAAATCTTAATATCTCAAGAGTGAAGTGAGATATAAAAAAGTTGTAAATGGTTAGTCTTTATAGTTTCAAGAGTTCTTCAAACAAAAGAGTTATTATACAACTGAATTTTTCATTGCATATGCACTTTAATAGACCTTCTTCATAAATAGCAGCATGCATTATTTTCTGCGTTTGATGTGAAAGATATATTCTTTCGAGTCAAATATTCCTGATGTCAAGCATGCTGTAGGTAGTTATGAAAAAGGTCTATTGCAAGATAATATATGGACTGACCGTTGTATTTGGCGCACGGTAAGAGAGAATCACACGAATTGTCACAGGTAGGAATTGGATCCAGACAAGAATCTCTTTTCAATCCATTCAACAAATCAGAGATTTTATGTTTGCCACAGGAGCAGCTGGTAACGACAAAAGGTTGAAGCTTGCACGAGTTACATTCAGATGGATGACAAATTTGATCACATTCATGATTACCACAGTCTAGTTTCCTGCAAAATAGATTAGAAGAAAACAGCTGCTATAGAGGTTAGAACTGTCCAAAAATCAAAATTGAATGCTATATTTTAGGATGCTAACTATTTACGAAATTGAGAATATTTGAAACGTTTTCTATCTACATGGACCAGGAATCGAACCCAAGTGCTTTGACCACTAAAATATTGATGTCAAGAACAGTCGGAATATTTCCAACGCCGTGTCCACAATTTCAATTGACATCTAAACTGAAGCATTTAAGGTGGCTCGATAGTCTAAATCAGGAGAAATTGCATTTTCCCCATAAAAGGTTTTGTAATGCAGATCTGATCTTTATTTTGGGTCATTGAATAGCTCTAGCGGTGGTCTTGATTATTGAAACGTTTCACACTTGTGCCATTTGTATATCAAGAGAAAATTGTGTTTATGATAAGCGGCAGATTTTATGCAAATTATACTTTTCCGGATTTATTGGAAATACGATTTCTCCAGTCAGGTAAACTTTGAGGGTATAAAACTTTTCAGTAAACAAGATCACCACTAGAGCTACGCAATGAACCACGATGAAACTCAGATCTGCATTACAACCTTTTTTATGCGGAGAAATGTAATTTCTCATGATTTAGACCATCTATTCTCCGTCTGAATAGCTCAATGGTGTGATGATTCTGACGAAGTATAAGACAAAACTCAATTAAGGCAGGAAAGAACTACTTTATATCTTTACCATAGCTTTTTTCATTCTGATTACAAAAATGGCTTCAAAAACGCTTCTAAGATGTCCGTGTAGATTATATAAAAAATATGCAGATTAGTAGTAGCAGTTGGCAAAATATCTACTACGTCAAAAAAATTGATTTTATCAGTAAAAAACAGGTGCAGTACTTCTACCAATTTTTTTAGTAACGGACTAATTCTGATTTATTTTTACAAATATTGCTCGCAAAACAATCTATTTTTATATTGGAGTTCTTATCAGAAGTGAAATGCTGCCTCTGGACCAGTGTTCACGATCAGACATGCTAGAAATTTTCTATACTTATAGCATAGAGGATCAAATAAATAGAATGTAGAATCTTAAGGCAATCATATAGCCTTGAAATATTATTATAATGTCAAAATTCAATGTGACCACCATTTGAACGCCATACACCTAATTCTAACAACATTTACTCGAAAGAGGAAGCCTCGCGAAGTTATAAATTTTCCATTCAAGCAACACTCTTGCCAAATCGAACTTCACGTTTGTAATATTTGCTGAATTGAAGATCGGAGTCATCTGGCGGTCGTGCGGTCATATTTCAAATCGAACAAACGGACGGGAATACCATTCTAATATTAAAATAACATACGGAAATCACCGTTGTCAATAACATTGAGGTTATAGTGTCTCCTTGAATTAAGACGCTGTCGTTTGTTGCCGTGTTCCACTCGATAACAATCTAAACCACGTATCAAGGCGATATAATATTAAAATAACATATGGTAATCATATGGCGCGTTTATAATGTATGACCATTTGAACGCCATACATCTAATTCGAACAACATTTACTCGAAACGAGCAAGCCTCGCGAAGTTATAAATTTGCCATTCAAGCGACACTTTTGCCAAATCAAACTTCACGTTTGTGATATTTGAGCGACTTATCTGGCGGTCGAGCGGTCATATTTCAAATCGAACAAACAAATAATATCCGAAACCTACGTCTCAAAACGTCATAAAACTGGACAGACATTCATCCAGAAGGACATCCACTGTGTCGAGTCTATGTTCGCTTTACATAGTTCCGCGAAGAGGTCTGGACACGAAACACAGGGACCCAAGTCAAGATTAGTGTGCTGCCTCCCTCAGGGTCGGCAGCAAAAATGATTAAACAAAAAACATGGTGGGTCATATTCAAATGAGAATATCTTCATACCAATCCAAAATCAGTTTTTGTTTACATTTTGCTACTTTGGCCTAATCCTGTTCCATTTGCTCCAACGGATAGTCTGTAATGTATCGTTCTTCCTTTATTGTTCCATAACAAACCCCACAAAATGTAGCCCAAAATGGTGTACTTACTTTAAGCAAACTGCATCACAGGAGAAGTATCCAGGTTTACCATTGATATAGGTTGGAGAACCTGAAATATACGAAAGGCTGGTTAGCTTACCTTCCTTCCTCCCCTCGTTTGATTTTCATTCCTTCCACACTGCTCTTCCTTTAGTCACATTATCCATACTCTTTCATGAACTTTCCCTTCAGTTTGCTTCCGCCTTTCCTTCCACTTTCCACTCCTCTGCTCTCCTCCATTCTCTTCAATATTAACAGCACTTCCTCACCTAAACCATGCACAATTAGCCTGCATTCCATTCCTTCCTTTTCCTTTCGCTGTTCTCTCCTCTCTAATATTAACAATACTCCTTACCTGAACCACAATTAGCCTCTTTCTTACTTTTTCCACAATAACAACCTTAAAATAAGAGCACAAGAATACAAAGTATGAAGCTGTTAGCTGGTCATGGAGGCTTTCGCACAACCACCATAAGCATATCTTCATACCTTAAAAACAATACACGCAAAGAAATTACCGGTAAATTTAGTGAATGATGGCGTTCCTTAATTTACGGTTTCGTCGGAAAGTCGTCGGGTTGTAAGAGAAAATGACGCAGACGAAAGAACGCTGTTGGCAAATGTGGAGAACATATATTCTTTTTGTGAACTCTGGATATACCTGCTTACAATGTCTAATAAACTGCTTAAACGGTTTAACTGCTTAAACTATCTAATAAAGATTATGTTGGAGGTGCAACTTACTTTGTTCTATCATTTCAGGACACATTTCACAGTTACCTAGAAAGAAAAAAGACAAGCGGTAATAGAAGTACCATAATGCGGCAATACTATATGCTGCTTGGGTACATTTTATGAGTCGGGGGGAGAGAAAAATAACAGTGCGTTTTAGTAACTTGGGAGCGAAGGCGTCGAGAAACAAAATTATGAATATTAAAATGAACAAAATCATGCACCACTGACTCTAGAATAAACCTTCCATGTTCTTTATTTCCTTCTAAAATGTGTATGAATTGAAAATTAAATGTGTTCTACTTTAAAAAAATGTGTGTTTATATCTCACTTGGACGAGGTTGAGAATAAAATCGTGATTTGTCAGTGGCGAGCACTTCCTGAATTTCCTTCACTGTCCACGAAACAATGGCTTCAAATCGAGGTTGGTAATGAGATCGTAATGCATTAAACAATTATTGGATGAGGCTGAGCATTTACCGTTATCTTTCATATCCAACTTTGACTTCAAACCGTTGTATGTGACCATTGAAGCAAATTCGAGAAGTATCTTTTATTTGCCCATGTCGAAAGCTTCTCAAGACTTTCACACTCGAAGTGAAATCAAGTGAACTGGTATCTTTGACAAAGATTAAAAGATGGTCAAAATTATCAAATCAGTTCATGCAGAATTGAAAGACTTATTAAGTTATGCATATAATTACCCCCTGTGTCGTACCTAAATGACAATCCTTTTGACATGTGTGGATCTCGCAGTCTAGCACTTTCCCACAAACCGACGAACACGTTAAATTCGACGAGTTTCCACAACGCACTGGAATGCTAATTGTTCAAGTTAAGGTTCCTCTCATGACAAGAGAAGTGCACATTTTAATATACATGTCTAGTGATTGTAGGTATATGTAGTATAACAGCCGCCTACGCCCATTTTTAACCACACAAACCTACAAAATTCAAAACGAAGAATCACCACTCGAAACATACTACATGTGTGTAACGAACAGTTTCGAAACCAATATCGTTCTTTTCTAAACCGGCTAGATATACCCACCCCCAGTGCGTTCAAGGGGTTGGTGCAATCGTGAACGAAGGCTCTGGCGTCAGGGCATTTTAAAACTATATAACTACGGGGCATTTACCCCAGTAGGCCCTTTGCTTGCCCCAGTAGTGAAGCAAAATTTTTGGTTTTTGCCCCAGTAGACTGGGCCCTTTTCATCATTAATAAAGGTATCAGGCTTTCAGCTGCCTTCCCTATAATAATCTCTGGAAGTCGTCAAATAATCCCTGTCTTCTGCAAAGAGATATTCTCGTCCCCAGAATATAACGAAGTGGCCAACGAGCAAATACAAGGCATTGACAAGCAAATACAAGGCATTGACGAGCAAATAGATTACCCTCGTACCAGCCCATTGGATATGGGATTGTTAACACGTTACAGAGCGCATGTGAGAACACGGCGCTTGCAAACGACCTTTAACGTAATACTTGTTACGGATATGTGGTAGCCTGCGGCAGGCGTTACGTTTGAGGACATGTCATACGAAAAATCGCATCCAGTCTGACAAAAATTGATATATATACGGATTAAAAATCGTCACCTTAATGATTGGGACGAGCTGGACAGTCAGATTTCATTGTGAAATAAAGACTATTGTTTTCGTGCTTATGAATTTACGGACTCACAGCGCGTCTCTTGCGAAAAGTTAATGCACCGATTATTTTTCCTATTATTATGCAATAATCGGCCGATTACCGATTATTTTAAATTGGCCGATTAATCGATTTTGTCGATTAGCCTGGCAAATGCTGGATATATATTATTTGATCACGACACAAAACGACTTCCTTGAGAATTAATATCTATTTTACTTCAAGATAACCCGTTGAATCTAACGCGTGGTTGCTTGACTACCTTAAAATCTCCCAAATGTATTGGGAAATTTTGATACGTTTCTTTAGCCTTTTCCAGAGAGCTCTCTCAGCCTTTCCGCCAACCTCTCAAACACCCTGGAGACGAGGTTGGGATGTACATGAACTAGTATATACTATCTTACAATTAGTCACCTTAGTCGCGGTGATTATCGGTGAATATTTACCGAACCGCGAAGCGGCGAGGTACGTATTCACCAATAATCACTCAGACTAAAGTGACTATACTCAGGGGCGGACTGGCCAGTCGGGCTTACCGGGCGATCGCCCGGTGGGCCCCCTGCTTCTGGGCCCCCTGCTTCTGGGCCCCCTGCTTCTGGGCCCCCCTTCCAGACCATTAAAATGATATTGTTCTTTAATTCTTTTCATGGTGTGTATGAGACCATATAGAAAGCAAGTGAAAAAAATAGCGAGATTGAACCAGGACTGGACATTAACGTTCTAAAATACGGCGCCAGGATTGAGACGCGACTAAAGTAATGTGTTTAGGCGGGTATGTGAACTTAACATGAAGTTATCATACTTGCTTGGAACCGCTGTGCATGATATCGTGTACTCATACACTTCCTATTTCTTATAAATATGCAAAGGAGTAAAAAGAAAGTAAAACATAAAAGGCGTGAAAAGAAGGTCACACCTTGCACTGTTCGTGCTCAGCTAAGGCAGTCGTTCAGTTTCGTCAGTCTCACCTGCAGCACATCGTTTCTGATTCATTGTGAGTATTATTTCTTAAAAGAATCGGCAAACGATTAAACGAAAACCCGTTATGTACTCAACCAAGGTTTGGAAGGCTTGCGTCGGAATTCGGACGTAGAAACACTCAGAGTCACTTACGCCGGAGACGTTAGTGGCCTGGGAACGAGAATGTTATAGTCGGTCCGCGGACCCCTTTACACCAAATCGCCTGGGCACCTCTGAGATAGCCAGTCCGCCCCTGACTATACTTGTTTTAAAAATGTTTGAATTATTTTATTTGTTATTTCCGGAAGTCGCGCATCGTGAGATCACATAATTTTACGTAATAACAGAATATTAAAACGAACACGTGAGGCCATAATGTGTTTAACAAAAAGCAATTTTGCTGTCAGTTCAAGCAAAACGACAGACGGAACTGTTTTTGCTTGTTAGTACAAAGCCGGCTTCACTTGTGTCCAGCTCAATCTGCAGTTTTTACCAGGTGAAGCAATGACCTCTTCAGCAGACTTTGGTTTAATTCTCGTTTTCGTTTTTTTTTCCTCGTTTTTTAATTTTCGTTTTCCAAAGTAGATGGAGAGTCAATGTTTTTTTTTCTGAACCGTACCACTGAGCTATGTTTCCTTCACTGACGAGCTGCTTGAGGTAGGAACTTAGTGTTTTATTAGATGTCAGATTTCGGTGATCAACAGAGCGTTGATTTGTATATTTATCATAAACTTGAATATTTGATAAGCTTGTAAATTCAACTGTATATTTTCGCTGTGGTGGAACTCGAAGGCGACTTTGTACACTTGAAATTGAACACACCTGCGGGCAAATCGTCTTCGCTTTTCCAGCTCTACAACCTCTTGTACGACGCAAGAGGCCAAACGACTGTAACTTAGACCACGTTGAAGGAAGAAGTGGAGAAGACGCTTGATCCACCAAAACCGAAAAGAAAACAGGCTAAATCTGGAGTAGCTCAGCCTCACTGAATATAAGTAATACTGTCACAGATTGACATTTGTTTGCTGTACGGAGGATGCAGCTCGGATTCGAGCTCGGATTGACAAACTTATTTTTTGTAAAATTAACCGCCGTCCTTTTTCTGGCAGAGACGTAAAATATTAAAAGGTATTTGTTCACCTCTTCAACATCCATGCTACCAAGCTTTCAAATGTTGTCTTAAATGTTCGTTGTTAAACAAAACTATTTAAAAAAAATTACTTGTTTTGCAGATCGAATCGCCGATTGTCGGAGAAACCACCATAGCAAGAGTTTAGCTATGAAATTAGGAAAATTCTTATATCTTAGGTCGAAAATGTTTAACTCTATTTAGTTACTTCTTTAGTTTGTTTTTTAATAGAATTTTCTTTAATGCATGTTATTAACTTTTTCGTCCGCAACATCGATAAATCGAAAAGCCACCATTTTTATATCGCTGAAAATGTAATAGTTGCACCTCGCGCGAGGTGACTATAACAAAATAGGCCGTCCATCTCGACCAATCACGGCATGAGAAACTTTATAGTCACCTGTCAATTTCACGGCTACTAAACTGCAGTACAACCTATAATAAGCAGTCCCCGAACCTCACTTGGTTTAAATACCGAAGTCCAAGCGTGTTGTTTGTATTGTCTTTCACCTGTATAAATGGTCACATTGTTACCGGATACAAAGAAACAGTTTAACCAGCAAGTACGCACTTAAAGTGGCTATCACCCTAAAATATGATATTACTGATATATATTCTACATGAAGTGAATAGTTGAATGACAAAAATTTTATGATTCGAGCTTTGCGTTGATGTTCTATAAAGGTTTTTTTTCTTTCGAAATGCTAATGAGGGTGACGTCAATTCTAGCCTGCGTAGCTGGCGGTTTTTTAGGGTTTGGGGTCGGGTAAGCATTCCGCCTTGCCTGCATTCCGCCTTGCCTGCAGCCCGCTTGCTCGACCCCAACCCCTAAAAAACCGCCGGCTACGCAGGCAACGTCAATTCAGGAATTTGACTTTCTTTCCCGCTATCCGTGTGATAGACTGGTTGACGATAGGAGTGATCACTATTATTGGCGTTCAAGTATGTATACCATACACGTTTGAATTAGGTCAAATTTCTCTAGCAGAAGAATATTGTAGCCGAAATGATGACTGGGTTGACGTCACACTGATTAGCATTTCCAAAAAAAAATCTCAAATAAAAAAAGAAGCTCAAATCAGAAAACATTCACTTCACGTGTAGAATCTATATCAGTAATATCGTATTTGGGGTTATCGAAAAACCCTCAAACTACGTTTCTCTTTGTCTTTCTTTACTGTTTGTTAGGTTGTTTTAATTGAACCTGTGTCCAAGATTTTCAAGGAATATATAAAGTCCGCTACGAAGCATGGTGGTCGTATACCCAAGTTAATTCAAAACAACGATTGATACTGTAAGGGCTTGTTTCATACGTCGCATTTAATTCAGACGAATTTAATTCAATCAATTAAATACAACGGTAATGCGACGTATGAAACGAATTAAATTCGATGTATGAAAAAGCCCTAAATTGTATTAAAATCCTGTTGATTACGACGTTTAATGTTACAGAAAGTAAAAATAATAATAAATAAAATTAAAAGTAAAGCGAAAAGGTGGTGAACTGCCCAGATTTACAGCAACAAAATACTGACGTTTTTAAACTAGACATAATTACGTTGGCCCCAATCTCGTTCCCAGAGCCTTCGCCGCGCCAAGCAAACGTTTGCGTGGCGCAGCGAAGGCTCTGGGAACGAGATTGCGTTGGCCCTGGTAACATTACTAGAGCAGTGTGTATGATGATAAATATGTAAAGGATACGTCATTTTTCTACAACAGCATTGTTTAGTTACGGTAACTGGACAACTTGGGCACGGTCCCGGGTGGCATAACCTTCAAAAGGGAGATAAACTTACTGTAAGTTAATTGGAAAATAAACAATGTTAGAAATGAGGAGGACATAAAAGTTCGTAAAGTAAAGTTTAACCTGCCCACCATCCTTTTTACTACAACAGATTACAATGGCATGCGTCTACATCACAATATTGATTCACTGCTTATATGCGAGTACAGACATTAAAGGACATTGGCAACAACCAGTTGGAATATAGTAGTTTGGCGCTATGAAAATGCTCGTTACACATTTAAAAAATTGAATAAACCATCTAAAAACAGGCCCTTGGGCCGCCATTTTGTATATGACCGTGACGTCATGTTTAGTGTAGTTTATTAGATTTGAATATAAAAATCAAAGCCCAGCGAATAACATTTAGGCACAGCATTTCAGTCGAACATTTTATTATAGCTAACGTTTCGTATCACTCTTTTAGGTGAACGGAATACCCCCAACAGGCTAGAAGCCCAATTATAGGGGTTCCGAGGGCCTACGATTTAAGGTCGTTATCCGAGAAGACCCGAAAGTCTTACCATTTGCTGGTATTATTGCAAAGGCAGCACTTTCTCCTCAATTATTTTTAAGACCCGAGTGGTGGTCCGACCCAGGATTTGAACCTGTGTCTCCCAGCTCATAGACATGTGTGGTAACCACTAGACCACAACAGCTGGTAAGGTTATGTGCTGATAAGGGTTATATTTCTTACTGTTGTGCTATACCTATCGTGGAGCCATGTATTACCTAGTTTTGGTTGTAATAACGATTACAAAAATAACGCTGAGAAGCTTAATTTCTTTGCATTTCTGCCAACATTGACCACTTTACCCAGCACATGACGTTACATAACATTACGAGCATTGTTACAATCTAAACATTGCATATTCTGGCTACATGAAGGTACTTATTTTTTGTTGCCAATATCATTTAAGTGAATCAAAATATATTCAGCAATATGTCTGGTTAGCGGAAACCAAAATACGTCGCCTAGAAGAACCTATAGTAGTAGAAACCGCGATCCTATATTTCGACTCATTTGATATGATATTCCTATTTTTAGTATAAGGCAACTGAAATTTAAAAGACAAAAGTAAAAACTGTTAACGTACTGATTACAAGGATGATGGCAATCTTTTCCAACTCTTTTCTTCAAACAAAGTTCTCCACAGCCTACAATAATTCAAAGAGAAATTAAAATAGTTCATACGAAAGCACCACCAACTTTTTCTACAGGAGGTTGTCGGGAAAGAAAGAAAAACCTTTTTGCAACCAATGTCGAAAATTTGTGATTTTCATACTATTTTCAACACCAAAAACTGGAACTAATCTGAACAGTTTCTCGTGATTTTTCAGTGTCCTCATACAAAGATGTGTCATTACCAGAAATTAACAACAAAATGGCCGCCACTTGAAGGATAATTTACATATGGTGGTTAGAAAGTTACAGTTACCCAGTGAACTACAAAAATAGAGTGAAAATATTAAAATAAAGATTGTGCTTATCGAGTAGATCACCTACCGTTTGTCAACCTCTTAATATGCATAACAACGATTTTCAAATTGTTCAGTTTTCGGTTTGATTAGATCGGTGAAATCTACAATCGGCCAAATTGTGTTGAAAACAGCCAAAAAATAAAATAGGCGACGCGTCATTGAATTGTTGTTGGATATTGTTTGGTATTTTCAAAAGCGTTTGGTCCAATGTTCGAACCTATATCTTATATATGTTAAAATTGAAATGATCAGTGATGAAACTGATCAGTGATGATCTGAGATCAGGGATGATGTCAGGGAACAGAAAAATGTTTTAAGCATTCATTATGTTGCTGTCCTTTACCAAGAGAACATGTCCTACGCCTGTCATATATGCGAAAAGAACTTCAGGATACGAAGCAATTTAAAGCGTCATACAAAGAATATGCATGGTGAGAATCAATCGACTCAACCCACATCCCTTGCCAATGGTTTGACAATCATGCAGCATCCGTTTACCTGCATTGTGGCTGGATGCACCCAGAGTGGTAAGACTGTTTGGGTAGAAAGCTTTTGGAAAACGCTCAAGCAACCATCAGTCCCCCTCCTGAACGTATCATTTGGTGTTATGGACAATGGCAGCCCATGTACTTGGATATGATCACAACTATATTCTTTTATTGAGTTCAATCGGGTATTGAACTCAATAAAGGAATACCTGATGACATTGCCGAAAAGGAATTTTTACGCAACCTTATCGTGCTTGATGATCTTATGGTTCAGTCAGGAGGAGATAAACGCATAGCCGACCTATTCACAAAAGGTAGTCATCATCGAAATCTGTCTGTGATCTATATTGTTCAAAATATATTTCATCAAGGCAAAGAAACAAGAAATATCAGCCTCAATGCTCACTATATCGTACTATTTAAATCTCCACGGGACAAGCAACAAATCTCCGTATTAGCGCGACAAGTCAACCCTGGCCATGTTCAAGAGTTTATGAAAAGTTACGAGGAAGCGACAAAGCGTCCACACGGATATCTCATGCTTGATCTAAAACCGACCACCGATGATCAACATCGATTAAAAACGAATGTGCTACTAGATGAAAATACCTCTGATCAACAAAATCTGAACCATTATATTCGAAAGAGGGCATATGAAGAGTCTATCACCGATGATCAATATCAATAAATTATACGTAAAGCCCGAAGAAAATACCGCTAGCCAGCAAAACCTGAACCGCTATATTCGAAAGCGATCGTATCAACAACCACCCATCCTTAACGCTATGTACAACTCGGGTGAACAGATGCACAATATTATGCATGCGCCTCAATTAACACCAGATGTAAAGAATATACTCTATTCGAATGAATTACACCGTTTCCAGTCATTCCAGAATCAACTTCAAAATCAACTTAACTTTCAAAATAATCTTCAAAAGCAACTTCAAGGTTTCTTAACTACGGCCACGAATAGCCTCGCGAGGGATTCAAAGAAACCGCGTTCTGCTCAATCTATCCCACAAAGTCCGACATATCCCTGCCACACTAACGCATATTTTTTAACACCACCTCCGACGGTTAAACATTCAGAGCCACACTGGCACACAGGTGATACCGATGTGGACGAGAGTAATTCGGATGAAAGCGAAGGAGAACATCCAGATGATACTGATGTGGAAGGAACTGATTTAGGTAAAACAGAGAGGGAGGAACCGGATGATACTAATGTGAACGAAAGTGATCCAGGTAAAGAAGACCCGTATGAAGACGAAGACCCGGACCATCACATAACGATCATTCCAAGGAATGAACCTCAAAATTCATATAAAATTAAATCACTTACGTCGTATTATCACAGAAACCATAACAGAAACCGACCTTATTAAAATGTAGCGTAATGCATGGCTTTTGTATGATTTCGAAGCGAAATAAAAATTTAAAACTCGATATATGTGTCGTCTTTGTTTCACAAAGCGGGCCTCTTTGTTTCAATCCTTAATGATCTTTTAATCACCCACCCACACGCGTTCTCTGAGGCGAAATATGCAAATATCAGCCGTAGGATAAGTTTGCCTAGCAACGCTTCGAAAGCAAGCAGTGCCTTGAAACTTAGTTTATATTTTTCTATGTCCACGCATTTTAAATCCTTAACAATTCTTCGCACTGTTTCCCAAAGTGTTTCTTCCTCATAGGAATCCTGTACACTAAAGCGAGATAAGCGGAAATATTCATGTTTTTATATTTCGATCAAGCCATATAGCGATACGTTCATAACCTTCGTTGTAAATCCGTAACGTTTCTCAACATATAGCAAGTACGTTTGTAAAACCCGTTTGACTCTTTCGACTCAGTGGTTTAAATATACTCGCTTCGTTGTTCAAGGGAATCTATTAACCGAAGCTAAGGAATCACAAATAGGTGAATATCGCAAATAGCCGAAATGGTTTGGGTTCATGTCTTCATAGATCTATCGAAGATCTAAATGGGTATTTGAACGTAAAGGCAATCGTATAAATCTCTATGTTGGTCGAGACACGCGCTAGTATGAAAGTATTTTCTTCAGCATCTCGTTAGTTCATTCCAGATTATAATATTCAGCCAAGATCGATTGTGCGCATGCGCTGCTTTCGGATTGCCTACTGTCCCACATTCACATTGCCATAGGGAGGCGAAGTGTATAGATGCAAAGGCGTTTCTTATATTATTAAAAGAAATAAGAGCTACCTTTTGATAATGACGTAATACCGTCGGAATATGGGGGCGGAGGAAGAGGACTAGGGTTAGTGAAAAATGATATGCATAATAATAAGGCGTTATAAAATGAATACTAATTAGGGTTTGGGGTCCTACAGCCTAGGGTTAGGGATCCTGAAGGTTTAATGACTTAATCTGAATAAATAATTAGGGTTAAGGCTCCTCCAGGAAGACGAGAAGTCTGGTGACGTATGCATAAATAATGAGATTAGGGTTAGAGGGTCCCAAAGGAGCCTGAGAACGATGACGTAAACATAACTAATAAGTTGAATATTTAATGAGGCGGCATCCCTTTGTAGTCTATAGTGGGGGGTATTACAACAAGCAGAAATTTGACCGTAATCGGCAGTACACAGACCTGCATTTTCGACATATATATATAAAATAAATGTAGTTTGTTTTGTTTTCCTCTCGTTGAACAAATAATGTCATTACCGAACTAAACTCGGCTTTTAGCCTTTATTTTTTACCATCATACAATGCAATAAAAAACCAAAGATGTTATTTACAGTTTGATGTTTTTTCGGTTCGTATATACAAACATACATGCACTCCGCCGTCGGACTCATAAACGAAACCTCGTCTCTGAGAGCTTTTATCTGCAAACATCAGTTTTCTTGAATGACGAAAATGATGCTTCATAAACCGAAAAATTAAATCTACACGAAAAGGTACAAACATGAGGTTTTCGTTTGGAACGTAAAGGAAACATATCTGTTCCACCATAGATCGTTAAAAGACTGGAAAGGAACTGAACTTGATGGCGTGAGCATGACAACGTCGTTGAAATTGATAGGAAAAACCCTGCGCTATTCAAATTATGGCAATAATAAAGCTTGAAATGACTGTCGAACTGCCTGCATATATACATAACAAAGCCACTTTACGATAAAACATCTGTCTACTAAGACTCATTTTACACGTAATTTTCCAGATATACTGGGTAAAATATACATAAAAATTTCAAGCGAAACAAAGTACTTTTTTGGGACGTCAACAACGTTTACCTCAAACACTCAGTCGTTGCTTAGGCAGGTTTGTTAAAGTGCCTATGCAATGAAAAATTCAGTTTTAAAATAACTATTTTGTTTGAAAGAACTCTTGAAACTATAAATTTTCACATCTCACTTCACTCTTGAGATATTAAGATTTGTTTAATATCTAAATGAACATACTTATGACATCACAATGCATAATGACTTATTGAAAAATTCTGCATATCTTTACCATTATCACCTGGAATCGTTTGATGATTTGCATATTTGATGTCATTGGATACATCCACGCACATGCACCTGCATTTCAAGTGATTTCATTACTCATGTAATAAAATCACTTGAAACGCAGGTGCATGTACGTGGATGTCTCAAGGATAAATAAGAGTTTTCAATAAGTTATTGTGCGGTGTGATGTTATAAGTACTGTATGATTATTTACATATCAAACAATTCTTAATATCTCAAGAGTGAAGTGAGATATGGAAAAGTTGCAAATGGTTAGTCTTTATTCAGGGTTCGTACATGCCAGGAAGAGTGAAATTCAAGGACTTTTCAAGGATTTTCAAGGCCATTTATCAGGAAATTCAAAGCCATTTACCATTTATCATAAATTCAAGAACTTTCAAACACTTTTTTATAAATTAAAGGACTTTCAAGCACTTCTTTATAAATTCAAGGACTTTCAAGCACTTCTTTATAAATTCAAGGACTTTCAAGGACTTCTTTATAAATTCAAGAACTTTCAAACACTTTTTTATAAATTCAAGGACTTTCAAGGACTTCTTTATAAATTCAAGACTTTCAAGCACTTCTTTATAAATTCAAGGACTTTCAAGGACTTCTTTATAAATTCAAGGACTTTCAAGCACTTCTTTATAAATTCAAGGACTTTCAAGGACTTCTTTATAAATTCAAGAACTTTCAAACACTTTTTTATAAATTCAAGGACTTTCAAGCACTTCTTTATAAATTCAAGGACTTTCAAGCACTTCTTTATAAATTCAAGGACTTTCAAGAACTTCTTTATAAATTCAAGAACTTTCAAACACTTTTTTATAAATTCAAGGACTTTCAAGCACTTCTTTATAAATTCAAGGACTTTCAAGGACTTCTTTATAAATTCAAGAACTTTCAAACACTTTTATATAAATTCAAGGACTTTCAAGGACTTCTTTATAAATTGAAGACTTTCAAGCACTTCTTTATAAATTCAAGGACTTTCAAGCACTTCTTTATAAATTCAAGGACTTTCAAGCACTTCTTTATAAATTCAAGACTTTCAAGGACTTTCAAGCACTTCTTTATAAATTCAAGGACTTTCAAGCACTTCTTCATAAATTCAAGGACTTTCAAACACTTTTTTATAAATTCAAGGACTTTCAAGCAATTCTTTATAAATTCAAGGACTTTCAAGCACTTCTTTATAAATTCAAGGACTTTCAAGCGCTTCTTTATAAATTCAAGGACTTTCAAGGACTTTCAAGCACTTCTTTATAAATTCAAGGACTTTCAAGCACTTCTTTATAAATTCAAGGACTTTCAAGCAATTATTTATAAATTCAAGGACTTTCAAGCACTTCTTTATAAATACAACACTTTCAAGCACTTCTTTATAAATTCAAGGACTTTCAAGCACTTCTTCATAAATTGAAGGACTTTCAAACACTTTTTTATAAATTCAAGGACTTTCAAGCAATTCTTTATAAATTCAAGGACTTTCAAGCAATTCTTTATAAATTCAAGGACTTTCAAGCACTTCTTTATAAATCCAAGGACTTTCAAGCACTTCTTTATAAATTCAAGACTTTCAAGGACTTTCAAGCACTTCTTTATAAATTCAAGGACTTTCAAGGACTTTCAAGCACTTCTTCATAAATTCAAGGACTTTCAAACACTTTTTTATAAATTCAAGGACTTTCAAGCAATTCTTTATAAATTCAAGGACTTTCAAGCACTTCTTTATAAATTCAAGGACTTTCAAGCGCTTCTTTATACATTCAAGGACTTTCAAGGACTTTCAAGCACTTCTTTATAAATTCAAGGACTTTCAAGGACTTTCAAGCACTTCTTTATAAATTCAAGGACTTTCAAGAACGTCTTTATAAATTCAAGGACTTTCAAGCACTTCTTTATAAATTCAAGGACTTTCAAGGACTTTCAAGCACTTCTTTATAAATTCAGCACTTCTTTATAAATTCAAGACTTTCAAGCACTTCTTTATAAATTCAAGACTTTCAAGGACTTTCAAGCACTTCTTTATAAATTCAAGGACTTTCAAGGACTTTCAAGCACTTCTTCATAAATTCAAGGACTTTCAAACACTTTTTTATAAATTCAAGGACTTTCAAGCACTTCTTTATAAATTCAAGACTTTCAAGCACTTCTTTATAAATTCAGCACTTCTTCATAAATTCAAGGACTTTCAAGGACTTTCAAGCACTTCTTCATAAATTCAAGACTTTCAAACACTTTTTTATAAGTTCAAGGACTTTCAAGCACTTCTTTATAAATTCAAGGACTTTCAAGCACTTCTTTATAAATTCAAGACTTTCAAGCACTTCTTTATAAATTCAAGGACTTTCAAGGACTTCTTTATAAATTCAAGAACTTTCAAGCACTTCTTCATAAATTCAAGGACTTTCAAGGACTTCTTTATAAATTCAAGAACTTTCAAAAACTTTTTTATAAATTCAAGGACTTTCAAGCACTTCTTTATAAATTCAAGGACTTTCAAGGACTTCTTTATAAATTCAAGAACTTTCAAACACTTTTTTATAAATTCAAGGACTTTCAAGGACTTCTTTATAAATTCAAGGACTTTCAAGCACTTCTTTATAAATTCAAGGAAATTCAAGGACTTTCAAGGACTTCTTTATAAATTCAAGAACTTTCAAACACTTTTTATAAATTCAAGGACTTTCAAGCACTTCTTTATAAATTCAAGGACTTTCAAGGACTTCTTTATAAATTCAAGACTTTCAACCACTTCTTTATAAATTCAAGGACTTTCAAGGACTTCTTTATAAATTCAAGAACTTTCAAACACTTTTTTATAAATTCAAGGACTTTCAAGCACTTCTTTATAAATTCAAGGACTTTCAAGCACTTCTTTATAAATTCAAGGACTTTCAAGCACTTCTTTATAAATTCAAGACTTTCAAGGACTTTCAAGCACTTCTTTATAAATTCAAGGACTTTCAAGCACTTCTTTATAAATTCAAGGACTTTCAAGCAATTCTTTATAAATTCAAGGACTTTCAAGCACTTCTTTATAAATTCAAGGACTTTCAAGCGCTTCTTTATAAATTCAAGGACTTTCAAGGACTTTCAAGCACTTCTTTATAAATTCAAGGACTTTCAAGCACTTCTTTATAAATTCAAGGACTTTCAAGCAATTCTTTATAAATTCAAGGACTTTCAAGCACTTCTTTATAAATACAAGACTTTCAAGCACTTCTTTATAAATTCAAGGACTTTCAAGCACTTCTTCATAAATTCAAGGACTTTCAAACACTTTTTTATAAATACAAGACTTTCAAGCACTTCTTTATAAATTCAAGGACTTTCAAGCACTTCTTCATAAATTCAAGGACTTTCAAACACTTTTTTATAAATTCAAGGACTTTCAAGCACTTCTTTATAAATTCAAGGACTTTCAAGCACTTCTTTATAAATTCAGCACTTCTTTATAAATTCAAGGACTTTCAAGGACTTCTTCATAAATTCAAGACTTTCAAACACTTTTTTATAAATTCAAGGACTTTCAAGCAATTCTTTATAAATTCAAGGACTTTCAAGCACTTCTTTATAAATTCAAGACTTTCAAGCACTTCTTTATAAATTCAGCATTTCTTTATAAATTCAAGGACTTTCAAGGACTTTCAAGCACTTCTTTATAAATTCAAGACTTTCAAACACTTTTTTATAAATTCAAGGACTTTCAAGCACTTCTTTATAAATTCAAGGACTTTCAAGCACTTCTTTATAAATTCAAGGGCTTTCAAGGACTTTCAAGCACTTCTTTATAAATTCAAGGACTTTCAAGCACTTCTTTATAAATTCAAGGACTTTCAAGGACTTTCAAGCACTTTTTTATAAATTCAAGGACTTTCAAGGACTTTCAAGCACTTCTTTATAAATTCAAGACTTTCAAACACTTTTTTATAAATTCAAGGACTTTCAAGGACTTTCAAGCACTTTTTTATAAATTCAAGGACTTTCAAGCACTTCTTTATAAATTGAAGGACTTTCAAGGACTTTCAAGGACTTTTTTATAAATTCAAGGACTTTCAAGCACTTCTTTATAAATTCAAGGACTTTCAAGCAATTCTTTATAAATTCAAGGACTTTCAAGCACTTCTTTATAAATTCAAGGACTTTCAAGCACTTCCTTATAAATTCAAGACTTTCTAGCACTTCTTTATAAATTCAAGGACTTTCAAGGACTTCTTTATAAATTCAAGAACTTTCAAACACTTTTTTATAAATTCAAGGACTTTCAAGCACTTCTTTATAAATTCAAGGACTTTCAAGCACTTCTTTATAAATTCAAGAACTTTCAAGGACTTCTTTATAAATTCAAGAACTTTCAAACACTTTTTTATAAATTCAAGGACTTTCAAGGACTTTCAAGCACTTCTTTATAAATTCAAGACTTTCAAACACTTTTTTATAAATTCAAGGACTTTCAAGCACTTCTTTATAAATTCAAGGACTTTCAAGCACTTCTTTATAAATTCAAGGGCTTTCAAGGACTTTCAAGCACTTCTTTATAAATTCAAGGACTTTCAAGCACTTCTTTATAAATTCAAGGACTTTCAAGGACTTTCAAGCACTTTTTTATAAATTCAAGGACTTTCAAGGACTTTCAAGCACTTCTTTATAAATTCAAGACTTTCAAACATTTTTTTATAAATTCAAGGACTTTCAAGTACTTTCAAGCACTTTTTTATAAATTCAAGGACTTTCAAGCACTTCTTTATAAATTGAAGGACTTTCAAGGACTTTCAAGCACTTTTTTATAAATTCAAGGACTTTCAAGCACTTCTTTATAAATTCAAGGACTTTCAAGCAATTCTTTATAAATTCAAGGACTTTCAAGCACTTCTTTATAAATTCAAGGACTTTCAAGCACTTCCTTATAAATTCAAGACTTTCTAGCACTTCTTTATAAATTCAAGGACTTTCAAGGACTTCTTTATAAATTCAAGAACTTTCAAACACTTTTTTATAAATTCAAGGACTTTCAAGCACTTCTTTATAAATTCAAGGACTTTCAAGCACTTCTTTATAAATTCAAGAACTTTCAAGGACTTCTTTATAAATTCAAGAACTTTCAAACACTTTTTTATAAATTCAAGGACTTTCAAGGACTTCTTTATAAATTCATCAAGACTTTCAAGCACTTCTTTATAAATTCAAGGACTTTCAAGCACTTCTTTATAAATTCAAGGACTTTCAAGCACTTCTTTATAAATTCAAGACTTTCAAGGACTTTCAAGCACTTCTTTATAAATTCAAGAACTTTCAAGGACTTTCACGCACTTCTTCATAAATTCAAGGACTTTCAAACACTTTTTTTATAAATTCAAGGACTTTCAAGCAATTCTTTATAAATTCAAGGACTTTCAAGGACTTTCAAGCACTTCTTTATAAATTCAAGAACTTTCAAGGACTTTCACGCACTTCTTCATAAATTCAAGGACTTTCAAACACTTTTTTATAAATTCAAGGACTTTCAAGCAATTCTTTATAAATTCAAGGACTTTCAAGCACTTCTTTATAAATTCAAGGACTTTCAAGAGCTTCTTTATAAATTCAAGGACTTTCAAGGACTTTCAAGCACTTCTTTATAAATTCAAGGACTTTCAAGCACTTCTTTATAAATTCAAGGACTTTCAAGCAATTCTTTATAAATTCAAGGACTTTCAAGCACTTCTTTATAAATTCAAGGACTTTCAAGCACTTCCTTATAAATTCAAGACTTTCTAGCACTTCTTTATAAATTCAAGGACTTTCAAGGACTTCTTTATAAATTCAAGAACTTTCAAACACTTTTTTATAAATTCAAGGACTTTCAAGCAATTCTTTATAAATTCAAGGACTTTCAAGCACTTCTTTATAAATTCAAGGACTTTCAAGAGCTTCTTTATAAATTCAAGGACTTTCAAGGACTTTCAAGCACTTCTTTATAAATTCAAGGACTTTCAAGCACTTCTTTATAAATTCAAGGACTTTCAAGCAATTCTTTATAAATTCAAGGACTTTCAAGCACTTCTTTATAAATACAAGACTTTCAAGCACTTCTTTATAAATTCAAGGACTTTCAAGCACTTCTTTATAAATTCAAGGACTTTCAAGCACTTCTTCATAAATTCAAGGACTTTCAAACACTTTTTTATAAATTCAAGGACTTTCAAGCACTTCTTTATAAATTCAAGGACTTTCAAGCACTTCTTTATAAATTCAGCACTTCTTTATAAATTCAAGGACTTTCAAGGACTTCTTCATAAATTCAAGACTTTCAAACACTTTTTTATAAATTCAAGGACTTTCAAGCAATTCTTTATAAATTCAAGGACTTTCAAGCACTTCTTTATAAATTCAAGACTTTCAAGCACTTCTTTATAAATTCAGCACTTCTTTATAAATTCAAGGACTTTCAAGGACTTTCAAGCACTTCTTTATAAATTCAAGGACTTTCAAGCACTTCTTTATAAATTCAAGGGCTTTCAAGGACTTTCAAGCACTTCTTTATAAATTCAAGGACTTTCAAGCACTTCTTTATAAATTCAAGGACTTTCAAGGACTTTCAAGCACTTTTTTATAAATTCAAGGACTTTCAAGGACTTTCAAGCACTTCTTTATAAATTCAAGACTTTCAAACACTTTTTTATAAATTCAAGGACTTTCAAGGACTTTCAAGCACTTATTTATAAATTCAAGGACTTTCAAGGACTTTCAAGCACTTCTTTATAAATTCAAGACTTTCAAACACTTTTTTATAAATTCAAGGACTTTCAAGGACTTTCAAGCACTTCTTTATAAATTCAAGGACTTTCAAGGACTTTCAAGCACTTCTTTATAAATTCAAGACTTTCAAACACTTTTTTATAAATTCAAGGACTTTCAAGCACTTCTTTATAAATTCAAGGACTTTCAAGCACTTCTTTATAAATTCAAGGACTTTCAAGGACTTTCAAGCACTTATTTATAAATTCAAGGACTTTCAAGCACTTCTTTATAAATTCAAGGACTTTCAAACACTTTCAAACACTTTTTTATAAATTCAAGGACTTTCAAGGACTTTCAAGCACTTCTTTATAAATTCAAGGACTTTCAAGGACTTTCAAGCACTTCTTTATAAATTCAAGACTTTCAAACACTTTTTTATAAATTCAAGGACTTTCAAGCACTTCTTTATAAATTCAAGGACTTTCAAGCACTTCTTTATAAATTCAAGGACTTTCAAGGACTTTCAAGCACTTCTTTATAAATTCAAGGACTTTCAAGCACTTCTTTATAAATTCAAGGACTTTCAAGGACTTTCAAGCACTTTTTTATAAATTCAAGGACTTTCAAGCACTTCTTTATAAATTGAAGGACTTTCAAGGACTTTCAAGCACTTTTTAATAAATTCAAGGACTTTCAAGCACTTCTTTATAAATTCAAGGACTTTCAAGCAATTCTTTATAAATTCAAGGACTTTCAAGCACTTCTTTATAAATTCAAGGACTTTCAAGCACTTCCTTATAAATTCAAGACTTTCTAGCACTTCTTTATAAATTCAAGGACTTTCAAGGACTTCTTTATAAATTCAAGAACTTTCAAACACTTTTTTATAAATTCAAGGACTTTCAAGCACTTCTTTATAAATTCAAGGACTTTCAAGCACTTCTTTATAAATTCAAGAACTTTCAAGGACTTCTTTATAAATTCAAGAACTTTCAAACACTTTTTTATAAATTCAAGGACTTTCAAGGACTTCTTTATAAATTCATCAAGACTTTCAAGCACTTCTTTATAAATTCAAGGACTTTCAAGCACTTCTTTATAAATTCAAGGACTTTCAAGCACTTCTTTATAAATTCAAGACTTTCAAGGACTTTCAAGCACTTCTTTATAAATTCAAGAACTTTCAAGGACTTTCACGCACTTCTTCATAAATTCAAGGACTTTCAAACACTTTTTTATAAATTCAAGGACTTTCAAGCAATTCTTTATAAATTCAAGGACTTTCAAGGACTTTCAAGCACTTCTTTATAAATTCAAGAACTTTCAAGGACTTTCACGCACTTCTTCATAAATTCAAGGACTTTCAAACACTTTTTTATAAATTCAAGGACTTTCAAGCAATTCTTTATAAATTCAAGGACTTTCAAGCACTTCTTTATAAATTCAAGGACTTTCAAGAGCTTCTTTATAAATTCAAGGACTTTCAAGGACTTTCAAGCACTTCTTTATAAATTCAAGGACTTTCAAGCACTTCTTTATAAATTCAAGGACTTTCAAGCAATTCTTTATAAATTCAAGGACTTTCAAGCACTTCTTTATAAATTCAAGGACTTTCAAGCACTTCCTTATAAATTCAAGACTTTCTAGCACTTCTTTATAAATTCAAGGACTTTCAAGGACTTCTTTATAAATTCAAGAACTTTCAAACACTTTTTATAAATTCAAGGACTTTCAAGCACTTCTTTATAAATTCAAGGACTTTCAAGCACTTCTTTATAAATTCAAGAACTTTCAAGGACTTCTTTATAAATTCAAGAACTTTCAAACACTTTTTTATAAATTCAAGGACTTTCAAGGACTTCTTTATAAATTCATCAAGACTTTCAAGCACTTCTTTATAAATTCAAGGACTTTCAAGCACTTCTTTATAAATTCAAGGACTTTCAAGCACTTCTTTATAAATTCAAGACTTTCAAGGACTTTCAAGCACTTCTTTATAAATTCAAGAACTTTCAAGGACTTTCACGCACTTCTTCATAAATTCAAGGACTTTCAAACACTTTTTTATAAATTCAAGGACTTTCAAGCAATTCTTTATAAATTCAAGGACTTTCAAGCACTTCTTTATAAATTCAAGGACTTTCAAGAGCTTCTTTATAAATTCAAGGACTTTCAAGGACTTTCAAGCACTTCTTTATAAATTCAAGGACTTTCAAGCACTTCTTTATAAATTCAAGGACTTTCAAGCAATTCTTTATAAATTCAAGGACTTTCAAGCACTTCTTTATAAATACAAGACTTTCAAGCACTTCTTTATAAATTCAAGGACTTTCAAGCACTTCTTCATAAATTCAAGGACTTTCAAACACTTTTTTATAAATACAAGACTTTCAAGCACTTCTTTATAAATTCAAGGACTTTCAAGCACTTCTTCATAAATTCAAGGACTTTCAAACACTTTTTTATAAATTCAAGGACTTTCAAGCACTTCTTTATAAATTCAAGGACTTTCAAGCACTTCTTTATAAATTCAGCACTTCTTTATAAATTCAAGGACTTTCAAGGACTTCTTCATAAATTCAAGACTTTCAAACACTTTTTTATAAATTCAAGGACTTTCAAGCAATTCTTTATAAATTCAAGGACTTTCAAGCACTTCTTTATAAATTCAAGACTTTCAAGCACTTCTTTATAAATTCAGCACTTCTTTATAAATTCAAGGACTTTCAAGGACTTTCAAGCACTTCTTTATAAATTCAAGGACTTTCAAGCACTTCTTTATAAATTCAAGGGCTTTCAAGGACTTTCAAGCACTTCTTTATAAATTCAAGGACTTTCAAGCACTTCTTTATAAATTCAAGGACTTTCAAGGACTTTCAAGCACTTTTTTATAAATTCAAGGACTTTCAAGGACTTTCAAGCACTTCTTTATAAATTCAAGACTTTCAAACACTTTTTTATAAATTCAAGGACTTTCAAGGACTTTCAAGCACTTATTTATAAATTCAAGGACTTTCAAGGACTTTCAAGCACTTCTTTATAAATTCAAGACTTTCAAACACTTTTTTATAAATTCAAGGACTTTCAAGGACTTTCAAGCACTTCTTTATAAATTCAAGGACTTTCAAGGACTTTCAAGCACTTCTTTATAAATTCAAGACTTTCAAACACTTTTTTATAAATTCAAGGACTTTCAAGCACTTCTTTATAAATTCAAGGACTTTCAAGCACTTCTTTATAAATTCAAGGACTTTCAAGGACTTTCAAGCACTTATTTATAAATTCAAGGACTTTCAAGCACTTCTTTATAAATTCAAGGACTTTCAAACACTTTCAAACACTTTTTTATAAATTCAAGGACTTTCAAGGACTTTCAAGCACTTCTTTATAAATTCAAGGACTTTCAAGGACTTTCAAGCACTTCTTTATAAATTCAAGACTTTCAAACACTTTTTTATAAATTCAAGGACTTTCAAGCACTTCTTTATAAATTCAAGGACTTTCAAGCACTTCTTTATAAATTCAAGGACTTTCAAGGACTTTCAAGCACTTCTTTATAAATTCAAGGACTTTCAAGCACTTCTTTATAAATTCAAGGACTTTCAAGGACTTTCAAGCACTTCTTTATAAATTCAAGGACTTTCAAGAGCTTCTTTATAAATTCAAGGACTTTCAAGGACTTTCAAGCACTTCTTTATAAATTCAAGGACTTTCAAGCACTTCTTTATAAATTCAAGGACTTTCAAGCAATTCTTTATAAATTCAAGGACTTTCAAGCACTTCTTTATAAATTCAAGGACTTTCAAGCACTTCCTTATAAATTCAAGACTTTCTAGCACTTCTTTATAAATTCAAGGACTTTCAAGGACTTCTTTATAAATTCAAGAACTTTCAAACACTTTTTTATAAATTCAAGGACTTTCAAGCACTTCTTTATAAATTCAAGGACTTTCAAGCACTTCTTTATAAATTCAAGAACTTTCAAGGACTTCTTCATAAATTCAAGAACTTTCAAACACTTTTTTATAAATTCAAGGACTTTCAAGGACTTCTTTATAAATTCATCAAGACTTTCAAGGACTTCTTTATAAATTCATCAAGACTTTCAAGCACTTCTTTATAAATTCAAGGACTTTCAAGCACTTCTTTATAAATTCAAGGACTTTCAAGGACTTTCAAGCACTTCTTTATAAATTCAAGAACTTTCAAGGACTTTCACGCACTTCTTCATAAATTCAAGGACTTTCAAACACTTTTTTATAAATTCAAGGACTTTCAAGCAATTCTTTATAAATTCAAGGACTTTCAAGGACTTTCAAGCACTTCTTTATAAATTCAAGAACTTTCAAGGACTTTCACGCACTTCTTCATAAATTCAAGGACTTTCAAACACTTTTTTATAAATTCAAGGACTTTCAAGCAATTCTTTATAAATTCAAGGACTTTCAAGCACTTCTTTATAAATTCAAGGACTTTCAAGAGCTTCTTTATAAATTCAAGGACTTTCAAGGACTTTCAAGCACTTCTTTATAAATTCAAGGACTTTCAAGCACTTCTTTATAAATTCAAGGACTTTCAAGCAATTCTTTATAAATTCAAGGACTTTCAAGCACTTCTTTATAAATTCAAGGACTTTCAAGCACTTCCCTATAAATTCAAGACTTTCTAGCACTTCTTTATAAATTCAAGGACTTTCAAGGACTTCTTTATAAATTCAAGAACTTTCAAACACTTTTTTATAAATTCAAGGACTTTCAAGCACTTCTTTATAAATTCAAGGACTTTCAAGCACTTCTTTATAAATTCAAGAACTTTCAAGGACTTCTTTATAAATTCAAGAACTTTCAAACACTTTTTTATAAATTCAAGGACTTTCAAGGACTTCTTTATAAATTCATCAAGACTTTCAAGCACTTCTTTATAAATTCAAGGACTTTCAAGCACTTCTTTATAAATTCAAGGACTTTCAAGCACTTCTTTATAAATTCAAGACTTTCATGGACTTTCAAGCACTTCTTTATAAATTCAAGAACTTTCAAGGACTTTCACGCACTTCTCATAAATTCAAGGACTTTCAAACACTTTTTTATAAATTCAAGGACTTTCAAGCAATTCTTTATAAATTCAAGGACTTTCAAGCACTTCTTTATAAATTCAAGGACTTTCAAGAGCTTCTTTATAAATTCAAGGACTTTCAAGGACTTTCAAGCACTTCTTTATAAATTCAAGGACTTTCAAGCACTTCTTTATAAATTCAAGGACTTTCAAGCAATTCTTTATAAATTCAAGGACTTTCAAGCACTTCTTTATAAATACAAGACTTTCAAGCACTTCTTTATAAATTCAAGGACTTTCAAGCACTTCTTTATAAATTCAAGGACTTTCAAGCACTTCTTCATAAATTCAAGGACTTTCAAACACTTTTTTATAAATTCAAGGACTTTCAAGCACTTCTTTATAAATTCAAGGACTTTCAAGCACTTCTTTATAAATTCAGCACTTCTTTATAAATTCAAGGACTTTCAAGGACTTCTTCATAAATTCAAGACTTTCAAACACTTTTTTATAAATTCAAGGACTTTCAAGCAATTTTTTATAAATTCAAGGACTTTCAAGCAATTCTTTATAAATTCAAGGACTTTCAAGCACTTCTTTATAAATTCAGCACTTCTTTATAAATTCAAGGACTTTCAAGGACTTTCAAGCACTTCTTTATAAATTCAAGGACTTTCAAGCACTTCTTTATAAATTCAAGGGCTTTCAAGGACTTTCAAGCACTTCTTTATAAATTCAAGGACTTTCAAGCACTTCTTTATAAATTCAAGGACTTTCAAGGACTTTCAAGCACTTTTTTATAAATTCAAGGACTTTCAAGGACTTTCAAGCACTTCTTTATAAATTCAAGACTTTCAAACACTTTTTTATAAATTCAAGGACTTTCAAGGACTTTCAAGCACTTCTTTATAAATTCAAGGACTTTCAAGGACTTCTTCATAAATTCAAGACTTTCAAACACTTTTTTATAAATTCAAGGACTTTCAAGCAATTCTTTATAAATTCAAGGACTTTCAAGCACTTCTTTATAAATTCAAGACTTTCAAGCACTTCTTTATAAATTCAGCACTTCTTTATAAATTCAAGGACTTTCAAGGACTTTCAAGCACTTCTTTATAAATTCAAGGACTTTCAAGCACTTCTTTATAAATTCAAGGGCTTTCAAGGACTTTCAAGCACTTCTTTATAAATTCAAGGACTTTCAAGCACTTCTTTATAAATTCAAGGACTTTCAAGGACTTTCAAGCACTTTTTTATAAATTCAAGGACTTTCAAGGACTTTCAAGCACTTCTTTATAAATTCAAGACTTTCAAACACTTTTTTATAAATTCAAGGACTTTCAAGGACTTTCAAGCACTTCTTTATAAATTCAAGGACTTTCAAGGACTTTCAAGCACTTCTTTATAAATTCAAGACTTTCAAACACTTTTTTATAAATTCAAGGACTTTCAAGCACTTCTTTATAAATTCAAGGACTTTCAAGCACTTCTTTATAAATTCAAGGACTTTCAAGGACTTTCAAGCACTTATTTATAAATTCAAGGACTTTCAAGCACTTCTTTATAAATTCAAGGACTTTCAAACACTTTCAAACACTTTTTTATAAATTCAAGGACTTTCAAGGACTTTCAAGCACTTCTTTATAAATTCAAGGACTTTCAAGGACTTTCAAGCACTTCTTTATAAATTCAAGACTTTCAAATTTTTTTATAAATTCAAGGACTTTCAAGCACTTCTTTATAAATTCAAGGACTTTCAAGCACTTCTTTATAAATTCAAGGACTTTCAAGGACTTTCAAGCACTTCTTTATAAATTCAAGGACTTTCAAGCACTTCTTTATAAATTCAAGGACTTTCAAGGACTTTCAAGCACTTTTTTATAAATTCAAGGACTTTCAAGCACTTCTTTATAAATTGAAGGACTTTCAAGGACTTTCAAGCACTTTTTTATAAATTCAAGGACTTTCAAGCACTTCTTTATAAATTCAAGGACTTTCAAGCAATTCTTTATAAATTCAAGGACTTTCAAGCACTTCTTTATAAATTCAAGGACTTTCAAGCACTTCCTTATAAATTCAAGACTTTCTAGCACTTCTTTATAAATTCAAGGACTTTCAAGGACTTCTTTATAAATTCAAGAACTTTCAAACACTTTTTTATAAATTCAAGGACTTTCAAGCACTTCTTTATAAATTCAAGGACTTTCAAGCACTTCTTTATAAATTCAAGAACTTTCAAGGACTTCTTTATAAATTCAAGAACTTTCAAACACTTTTTTATAAATTCAAGGACTTTCAAGGACTTCTTTATAAATTCATCAAGACTTTCAAGCACTTCTTTATAAATTCAAGGACTTTCAAGCACTTCTTTATAAATTCAAGGACTTTCAAGCACTTCTTTATAAATTCAAGACTTTCAAGGACTTTCAAGCACTTCTTTATAAATTCAAGAACTTTCAAGGACTTTCACGCACTTCTTCATAAATTCAAGGACTTTCAAACACTTTTTTATAAATTCAAGGACTTTCAAGCAATTCTTTATAAATTCAAGGACTTTCAAGGACTTTCAAGCACTTCTTTATAAATTCAAGAACTTTCAAGGACTTTCACGCACTTCTTCATAAATTCAAGGACTTTCAAACACTTTTTTATAAATTCAAGGACTTTCAAGCAATTCTTTATAAATTCAAGGACTTTCAAGCACTTCTTTATAAATTCAAGGACTTTCAAGAGCTTCTTTATAAATTCAAGGACTTTCAAGGACTTTCAAGCACTTCTTTATAAATTCAAGGACTTTCAAGCACTTCTTTATAAATTCAAGGACTTTCAAGCAATTCTTTATAAATTCAAGGACTTTCAAGCACTTCTTTATAAATTCAAGGACTTTCAAGCACTTCCTTATAAATTCAAGACTTTCTAGCACTTCTTTATAAATTCAAGGACTTTCAAGGACTTCTTTATAAATTCAAGAACTTTCAAACACTTTTTTATAAATTCAAGGACTTTCAAGCACTTCTTTATAAATTCAAGGACTTTCAAGCACTTCTTTATAAATTCAAGAACTTTCAAGGACTTCTTTATAAATTCAAGAACTTTCAAACACTTTTTTATAAATTCAAGGACTTTCAAGGACTTCTTTATAAATTCATCAAGACTTTCAAGCACTTCTTTATAAATTCAAGGACTTTCAAGCACTTCTTTATAAATTCAAGGACTTTCAAGCACTTCTTTATAAATTCAAGACTTTCAAGGACTTTCAAGCACTTCTTTATAAATTCAAGAACTTTCAAGGACTTTCACGCACTTCTTCATAAATTCAAGGACTTTCAAACACTTTTTTATAAATTCAAGGACTTTCAAGCAATTCTTTATAAATTCAAGGACTTTCAAGCACTTCTTTATAAATTCAAGGACTTTCAAGAGCTTCTTTATAAATTCAAGGACTTTCAAGGACTTTCAAGCACTTCTTTATAAATTCAAGGACTTTCAAGCACTTCTTTATAAATTCAAGGACTTTCAAGCAATTCTTTATAAATTCAAGGACTTTCAAGCACTTCTTTATAAATACAAGACTTTCAAGCACTTCTTTATAAATTCAAGGACTTTCAAGCACTTCTTCATAAATTCAAGGACTTTCAAACACTTTTTTATAAATACAAGACTTTCAAGCACTTCTTTATAAATTCAAGGACTTTCAAGCACTTCTTCATAAATTCAAGGACTTTCAAACACTTTTTTATAAATTCAAGGACTTTCAAGCACTTCTTTATAAATTCAAGGACTTTCAAGCACTTCTTTATAAATTCAGCACTTCTTTATAAATTCAAGGACTTTCAAGGACTTCTTCATAAATTCAAGACTTTCAAACACTTTTTTATAAATTCAAGGACTTTCAAGCAATTCTTTATAAATTCAAGGACTTTCAAGCACTTCTTTATAAATTCAAGACTTTCAAGCACTTCTTTATAAATTCAGCACTTCTTTATAAATTCAAGGACTTTCAAGGACTTTCAAGCACTTCTTTATAAATTCAAGGACTTTCAAGCACTTCTTTATAAATTCAAGGGCTTTCAAGGACTTTCAAGCACTTCTTTATAAATTCAAGGACTTTCAAGCACTTCTTTATAAATTCAAGGACTTTCAAGGACTTTCAAGCACTTTTTTATAAATTCAAGGACTTTCAAGGACTTTCAAGCACTTCTTTATAAATTCAAGACTTTCAAACACTTTTTTATAAATTCAAGGACTTTCAAGGACTTTCAAGCACTTATTTATAAATTCAAGGACTTTCAAGGACTTTCAAGCACTTCTTTATAAATTCAAGACTTTCAAACACTTTTTTATAAATTCAAGGACTTTCAAGGACTTTCAAGCACTTCTTTATAAATTCAAGGACTTTCAAGGACTTTCAAGCACTTCTTTATAAATTCAAGACTTTCAAACACTTTTTTATAAATTCAAGGACTTTCAAGCACTTCTTTATAAATTCAAGGACTTTCAAGCACTTCTTTATAAATTCAAGGACTTTCAAGGACTTTCAAGCACTTATTTATAAATTCAAGGACTTTCAAGCACTTCTTTATAAATTCAAGGACTTTCAAACACTTTCAAACACTTTTTTATAAATTCAAGGACTTTCAAGGACTTTCAAGCACTTCTTTATAAATTCAAGGACTTTCAAGGACTTTCAAGCACTTCTTTATAAATTCAAGACTTTCAAACACTTTTTTATAAATTCAAGGACTTTCAAGCACTTCTTTATAAATTCAAGGACTTTCAAGCACTTCTTTATAAATTCAAGGACTTTCAAGGACTTTCAAGCACTTCTTTATAAATTCAAGGACTTTCAAGCACTTCTTTATAAATTCAAGGACTTTCAAGGACTTTCAAGCACTTCTTTATAAATTCAAGGACTTTCAAGAGCTTCTTTATAAATTCAAGGACTTTCAAGGACTTTCAAGCACTTCTTTATAAATTCAAGGACTTTCAAGCACTTCTTTATAAATTCAAGGACTTTCAAGCAATTCTTTATAAATTCAAGGACTTTCAAGCACTTCTTTATAAATTCAAGGACTTTCAAGCACTTCCTTATAAATTCAAGACTTTCTAGCACTTCTTTATAAATTCAAGGACTTTCAAGGACTTCTTTATAAATTCAAGAACTTTCAAACACTTTTTTATAAATTCAAGGACTTTCAAGCACTTCTTTATAAATTCAAGGACTTTCAAGCACTTCTTTATAAATTCAAGAACTTTCAAGGACTTCTTTATAAATTCAAGAACTTTCAAACACTTTTTTATAAATTCAAGGACTTTCAAGGACTTCTTTATAAATTCATCAAGACTTTCAAGCACTTCTTTATAAATTCAAGGACTTTCAAGCACTTCTTTATAAATTCAAGGACTTTCAAGCACTTCTTTATAAATTCAAGACTTTCAAGGACTTTCAAGCACTTCTTTATAAATTCAAGAACTTTCAAGGACTTTCACGCACTTCTTCATAAATTCAAGGACTTTCAAACACTTTTTTATAAATTCAAGGACTTTCAAGCAATTCTTTATAAATTCAAGGACTTTCAAGGACTTTCAAGCACTTCTTTATAAATTCAAGAACTTTCAAGGACTTTCACGCACTTCTTCATAAATTCAAGGACTTTCAAACACTTTTTTATAAATTCAAGGACTTTCAAGCAATTCTTTATAAATTCAAGGACTTTCAAGCACTTCTTTATAAATTCAAGGACTTTCAAGAGCTTCTTTATAAATTCAAGGACTTTCAAGGACTTTCAAGCACTTCTTTATAAATTCAAGGACTTTCAAGCACTTCTTTATAAATTCAAGGACTTTCAAGCAATTCTTTATAAATTCAAGGACTTTCAAGCACTTCTTTATAAATTCAAGGACTTTCAAGCACTTCCTTATAAATTCAAGACTTTCTAGCACTTCTTTATAAATTCAAGGACTTTCAAGGACTTCTTTATAAATTCAAGAACTTTCAAACACTTTTTTATAAATTCAAGGACTTTCAAGCACTTCTTTATAAATTCAAGGACTTTCAAGCACTTCTTTATAAATTCAAGAACTTTCAAGGACTTCTTTATAAATTCAAGAACTTTCAAACACTTTTTTATAAATTCAAGGACTTTCAAGGACTTCTTTATAAATTCATCAAGACTTTCAAGCACTTCTTTATAAATTCAAGGACTTTCAAGCACTTCTTTATAAATTCAAGGACTTTCAAGCACTTCTTTATAAATTCAAGACTTTCATGGACTTTCAAGCACTTCTTTATAAATTCAAGAACTTTCAAGGACTTTCACGCACTTCTTCATAAATTCAAGGACTTTCAAACACTTTTTTATAAATTCAAGGACTTTCAAGCAATTCTTTATAAATTCAAGGACTTTCAAGCACTTCTTTATAAATTCAAGGACTTTCAAGAGCTTCTTTATAAATTCAAGGACTTTCAAGGACTTTCAAGCACTTCTTTATAAATTCAAGGACTTTCAAGCACTTCTTTATAAATTCAAGGACTTTCAAGCAATTCTTTATAAATTCAAGGACTTTCAAGCACTTCTTTATAAATACAAGACTTTCAAGCACTTCTTTATAAATTCAAGGACTTTCAAGCACTTCTTCATAAATTCAAGGACTTTCAAACACTTTTTTATAAATACAAGACTTTCAAGCACTTCTTTATAAATTCAAGGACTTTCAAGCACTTCTTCATAAATTCAAGGACTTTCAAACACTTTTTTATAAATTCAAGGACTTTCAAGCACTTCTTTATAAATTCAAGGACTTTCAAGCACTTCTTTATAAATTCAGCACTTCTTTATAAATTCAAGGACTTTCAAGGACTTCTTCATAAATTCAAGACTTTCAAACACTTTTTTATAAATTCAAGGACTTTCAAGCAATTCTTTATAAATTCAAGGACTTTCAAGCACTTCTTTATAAATTCAAGACTTTCAAGCACTTCTTTATAAATTCAGCACTTCTTTATAAATTCAAGGACTTTCAAGGACTTTCAAGCACTTCTTTATAAATTCAAGGACTTTCAAGCACTTCTTTATAAATTCAAGGGCTTTCAAGGACTTTCAAGCACTTCTTTATAAATTCAAGGACTTTCAAGCACTTCTTTATAAATTCAAGGACTTTCAAGGACTTTCAAGCACTTTTTTATAAATTCAAGGACTTTCAAGGACTTTCAAGCACTTCTTTATAAATTCAAGACTTTCAAACACTTTTTTATAAATTCAAGGACTTTCAAGGACTTTCAAGCACTTATTTATAAATTCAAGGACTTTCAAGGACTTTCAAGCACTTCTTTATAAATTCAAGACTTTCAAACACTTTTTTATAAATTCAAGGACTTTCAAGGACTTTCAAGCACTTCTTTATAAATTCAAGGACTTTCAAGGACTTTCAAGCACTTCTTTATAAATTCAAGACTTTCAAACACTTTTTTATAAATTCAAGGACTTTCAAGCACTTCTTTATAAATTCAAGGACTTTCAAGCACTTCTTTATAAATTCAAGGACTTTCAAGGACTTATTTATAAATTCAAGGACTTTCAAGCACTTCTTTATAAATTCAAGGACTTTCAAACACTTTCAAACACTTTTTTATAAATTCAAGGACTTTCAAGGACTTTCAAGCACTTCTTTATAAATTCAAGGACTTTCAAGGACTTTCAAGCACTTCTTTATAAATTCAAGACTTTCAAACACTTTTTTATAAATTCAAGGACTTTCAAGCACTTCTTTATAAATTCAAGGACTTTCAAGCACTTCTTTATAAATTCAAGGACTTTCAAGGACTTTCAAGCACTTCTTTATAAATTCAAGGACTTTCAAGCACTTCTTTATAAATTCAAGGACTTTCAAGGACTTTCAAGCACTTTTTTATAAATTCAAGGACTTTCAAGCACTTCTTTATAAATTGAAGGACTTTCAAGGACTTTCAAGCACTTTTTTATAAATTCAAGGACTTTCAAGCACTTCTTTATAAATTCAAGGACTTTCAAGCAATTCTTTATAAATTCAAGGACTTTCAAGCACTTCTTTATAAATTCAAGGACTTTCAAGCACTTCCTTATAAATTCAAGACTTTCTAGCACTTCTTTATAAATTCAAGGACTTTCAAGCACTTCTTTATAAATTCAAGACTTTCTAGCACTTCTTCATAAATTCAAGGACTTTCAAGCACTTCCTTATAAATTCAAGAACTTTCAAGGACTTTCAAGTTTTATACGAACCCTGTTTCTAGTTTCAAGAGTTATTTCAAATAAAAGAGTTATTTTACAACTGAATGTTTCATTGCATAGGCACTTTAAGCGATAAAATCATTTGAAATGCCAAAATAGTTATCTGAACGTAGGAATCAGGAGAAGGAGAAGCAAATTCCACTTAAAATATCAGCAAATCAACAATGATGCTTACGCCTCAATGACATCACAATTTTCAACCAGTTTTCAACCATTTCAACAAGGAAAAAATTCAACTTAACCAATCAGCGGGCTAGAAAGACCCCAATGTGATCTTAAGATTCCAGTCTTTTAACTATCCATGGTTCCACAAAAACGATACCCTGGTCCCAGAGGTTCTACGCCGCCGCCCCCCCCCTCCCCCCCGAAAACCGAAAGCGGCGAGAGAACCTCTGGTCGCACGGGTCATTTATTTGATCACTAAATAACAAAATCGGGGGTGGATGAAATAACGAATTACCCGTGTGGAGAAGCGTGAAAATAATATTGTTTCAAGATTCTTTGTCAAAGACTCAAAGCAGGATAAAATTAGAATATGGACAAAGCGCTTTTGGATGGCATTTTATCGATCGGTCGTTCTGCAGACGTTTTCCTGAAATTAAATCCCTTACCGCGTCACAGAAGGAGGCCCTTTTTGCATACATAAATCGACGGGACCCGTATTCGCAATTCTACCAACTGGCTATGGAAAATGTTTCAGATCGTACCAGACATTTGTAGAGAACTGTCGATTCGAGAATTACAATATGTTTCAGATCCCATTCTTGTTGTCGTATTAAACATTAAACTCCTTAGTTGATTCACACATTCGACAGTTACGAGCTGAAGGAATCACTGCTGCTAGTCTGACTGGGGAAACCATCGAAAGCAAGGAATTTGCGATGGAAACTATTCCTTTGTGTTTGGCGTAGAATCTCGGGGAGCAGGGCAGTCTTTACCATAATCGCAGAATCGAGATTTGTTGAAGAGATTTGTTGTCGATTGTCAATTGTGAAATTGTCAATTGTGAAATTGTCTAATCCTCACTCCCTAATTAGATCCGATCGACTTTCGAAATGTTTTTGATTGGTTAAGTTTTAATTAGATTAACGCAACACGAAAGTGAGATTGCTTGCCTGTGCGACCAGAGGTTCTCTCGCCGCTTTCGATTTGGGGGGGGGGGGGTGTCGGTTTGCGGCGTAGAACCTCTGGGACAAGAGTACAAAAACGAAGGCGCTCGAAATTGAAAAAATACAAAATACTAAATTTCATCGCCAAAGGAAAATGAAACATAAAGACACAAGGTGTGACGAATAATTATAAAAGGTCAACCTATTAAGGCAGACAATTTTGACTCTTTTTGTGAAAATGTGCTGCGAAAAATATTAGGAGCATGCAAACAACACGAAAATTAAAAGTCTTACTATGTGGAGTGATTCCATCATGAGGATACCACTTCGGTTCTTCCACCTTGCCTAAAAATGATAACAAAAAAAAAGAAAAGATTATAAGGTTCTTTATTAGATTCATAATCATCGGGTACCTAGCCTTTCCCGACGTGAGCTTCTGATTCTGTTACAGAAAAAATTGAAGTTCGACTGAACTACTGTAGACTTACCACAAAAGCATCTGTAAACATTCGGGACATTTCGTTCGACAAACTGACAAGCTGGGCATCTCCATCCACAACTTTTTCCTTCACCATCTAAAACAAACGCAATTGCATTGATAAATTAACGTTCTTTATCACTGGGTTCTCCTTGCAATTTCTAAGCGTTGAAGTATGGTTTTATAAGGATCATAAAAGTCCTAAATGTACTAAAATGGCACGGTTTAAAGCCGATTAAGCAAACTTTAATTCAGAAAATAAGAGTTGGAAAGCTGGCTACAAGATAGCAGTAGAACATTTTGGTTTGTATGAATGAGTAAAACAAAAAATAGCGCTGTTATATGTTGTTCTTATATGTTGTAAATAGTTCATAGTACTCCGTAGTGACGTAGACTGATGGCGTAATAGAATTCCAAAATTAAACGAGACTGAGTGGAAGTTTGATTTAGATTCTATCTAGTCATCAGTCAGGAACGAAGGATAGCCTCCTCCGCAGGCAACTCTGTGGCTTCATTTTTTCCGAGTCAAATATAGCTTCCAAGGCTGTGCGAGCAATGTTCTGGCTGGGATTGCAGGGAAGTATAGAAATGGCCAAAACAGCGTTGGAAGCTATTTGACTCGGGAAAAAGAAGCCACAGAGTTGCCTGCGGAGGAGGTTAGAACGAAGGAGTAGCATTCCCTCCATTTACGCTGTGCTTCTTACCTTCGTTCCTGTGAGCACCAGCAAATTATGCTTTAAAATATGGCTATATAATCAAGTGCGCGTGCTTCTCATGTTACTGCTTCGTTCCGAACTGATAACCAGATAGAATCCAAATCAAACTTCAACTTACAGGTAGGTATCGTTTAATTTTAGAATTATCTTTGCTGAATGGCGCCAGCCAGTATAGCGCGTCTTGTCTTTATAACGTTACCTATATCTTTCGGTTGCTTATCGTTGACTGAAACTAGAGGTCGCAACTCCTACTAGAATTCTAGAATTCACACTATTCATATTTCTAATAAATGGTTTGTTCCCTATCGTTGTCAAATTACACTTGATCTTCCGCGCACAGGCATGAAGTATCACTTTATTGCTCGTTTTCGTAGGTTGTTATCAAGAAATTCATCTTTAATCTTACCATTTTGGTAAGCATCAGACAAAAATACAAACTTGCGGATACAGTAAAAAAGTAGAGTGCTGCGTAGACAGTGTTTTGGATACTGTATATAGCAAAGTGAAAAGGTGGTAAACGAAATACTGACGTTTGACAGGTCCAATATTCAAGGGGATTATGCGATAGTAAAGGACTGTGCGATAGACTTGTGACACCCTTTTGGCATATATATATATATATATATATATATATATATATATATATATATATATATATATATATATATATATATATATATATATATATATATATATATATATATATATATATATATATATATATATATATATATATATATATATATATATATATATATATATATATATATATATATATATATATATATATAGCAAAGTGAAAAGGTGGTAAACTGCCAAGAATTTAGTGACGAGATACTGACGTTTCGAGCGGAGCCCTTCATCAGAGTATATATACATATATATATATATATATGTATATGTATATGTATATACATGTATATGTATATATGTATATGTATATGTATATATGTATATATGTATATATGTATATATGTATATATGTATATATGTATATATATATACATATATACATATATACATATATACATTATATATATATATATATATAAGCCATATTTATTTTCGTTCGTTCGTTCGTTCATTCGTTCGTTCGTTCGTTCGTTCGTTCGTTCGGAATCAATAGCAAGCATCTACTTCATGTATGCCTATTATTCTGTGTTCGTAAGGAATCAATAGTAAGCGACATTTTTGACGCGACATTTTTAACGAACGCCACAGGGCACCGCACTTTAGCACTATGTCTGTTCGTTACTTGGGTCCTGTTGCTAACTTGAGGATTTTGGAGGTTTACTCTTGAATGTTTGGTCATTAAATAGTCTGACACCTAACCTATGACCTTTCTGGCTTGGTTAGACCTGCCAGGACAATATACATGTACTCGTGCGTGTATAGCACAGCTCTGTTAAAGTACCCCTAACCTCAACATTTTTTATTGTCTTATTTGGAAGAACTTTTAAAATGATAAAGTAACTTAATTTGAAGATTTTCACTTCTTCGCTTTCTTTTTGAGATATATCAGTTTGTTTGATATGCAAATATCTGAAATTTCGTCACATGCATAATGAGTTATCAGAGAATGTTATATATCTTTGCGTTCATGAAATAAAAACACTAAAGTGTGAATAACACGTGTGTGCACAACACCAAACTTCTTGATTTTAAAGGATTTTGTTCGAGAATGAAAGAGATATACACATTTCTCCAATAAGTCATTATGCATGTGTGACGAAATTCCAGACATTTACACTATATCAAACAAACTGATACATGTATATCTCAAAAAGAAAGCAAAGAAACGAAAATCTTCAAAAGAAGTTACTTTATCATTTTAAAAGTTCTTCCAAACAAGACAATAAAACATTTTGAGGTTATGGGCACTTTAAGGTAGATGATCATGTGGATCTGTAACGTCTTAGCACACGATGTTAATGTCGTCTGACGTTAAATTCGTCTGCCTCATTTTCCGCATTTTTGCTAGATGCATGATAACGTCTGAGACGATCACAATGACATTGACATCTTAGACGACATTAACGTTTTGTAGTATAAATACGGCCATTTACAGTTACGTCATCTTAAAAGAAACTTCATTCTCTATAGTAAATGGCATGGGAAATAACTCTTACCTACTACCAACGCTGCTGGTGACCTTGCCCATCTTTTTGTGCAGAACAAATGAAATATGTTATAGCAGCTGGAACAAAACCAAACAGCCTTGGAACATTTGATCACATCGCAACACACCATACACTCGTATTTCTCGTCCGTTAACTGCTCAATTAACACACTGGCTTGCATCGATGCCTGGCCTCCGTTGTTCAATTTTCTGGGAATCTTACTCATATGAGGTATGGTTTTTACAGCTGCTTTTTTCACAAAATGAGAATGAGCTGGTTTCTCATTGGATAAAGATCTCTCTATCATGTGTCCAGCAACCTCTTTTTGGCTTCCTTGTACTTGCTGCACTGCACTGCTTAACTGTTTCTTCCCAGCTTCTGGCTGATGATATCCAGACCTATTCTTTCTTACATAAACACCTTCAACAACATGAAAATATGGGTATAAGATAAATACGTAAAATATGGCACCACCATCTTGGGTTTAAGGAAATACTATAACAATGCAGTTGCACTTTAATTGTTCCATATCGATGATGCAGAATTTCATGAAGCGTTATTCCATTCAAAATTACATTTCAAATTATATTATTTAACCCGTTTTTTGTGCCGAACATAATTTAGATTCGTCGCCTAAATTATATTCGGCTTTTTTTGTGTCGAACATAATTTAGATCCCTCAGCTAAATTATGTTCGGCATTTTGTGCCGAACAATCGAACATAATTTAGATTCGTCGCCTAAATTATGTTCTGTTTTCGTTCAAATTGTGTTCTGTTTTTGAACATTGGGGACGATTACAAATAGCCGTTTATTTTATGAATAAATTGTGCATAAATTATTAAAATTGAAAATAATTTTCAATTTTAATCGTTGTAACCGTTGCGTTGTAATCGTTCAAGTTTCTGTTGGTATTTATTTTGGCAGTCTGTCGCAGTTCTGTTGGATCGTTCCTGTGAAATGGCTTGTATGGTAGAAAGTACTGTAGGTCAGTAGGAATCTGTTGTTTCAGTTTGTCAAGTATTTGTTGATGCTTCTTCTTCTTCTTCAGTCTCTCATTTATAACAAAGTATAAAGGAGTCAATGTTAGTCAGCGGTCTCCTATTTATAATATGCGGGGGCATGCACATCAGTGCTCATCAGTCTTGTCAGCGTGGTCTGAGCTTGACTGGTTTTGCGCGTGCTATCTACAGTGTTCGTTCATAATTTGGATTTCTTGGTTTGCGCTGTGTTGATCGAATTGATTTGGGGCTAATGGAGCGACAAACAAGGAATAGCCGTCAGACCGCAGAGGATGCCATCGAGCCAGATCCTTCAGTCGCAAGCACTAGTGTTGGTGGAGTCCGTGAACATGGCGCTGTCGGAAATTAACCACCGAATGTTGATCAGCCTTCGCCTCAATTCCTTGCCTCGATTTCCAATCTCCATATCAGTAGTTTTGGGGTAATCCCCAAGAAAGGGCAGGAGGGCAAGTGGCACTTGATAGTGGACCTATCGTCACCATTGGGAGCAAGTGCAAACGATGGCATTAAGGCAGAGGAATTTGCCCTACAGTATATTAAGTTAGACCAGGTCATTAGTATGGTTAGATAGATAGATAGATCGTTTAATAAAATGATACATCTTGCAGTCATAGACTGAATTGCATGATCTCATGTACAATATATACAATAAAAAATTTTTAAAACACTTATTATTCTAGGCTATATATAAAATAAATCTTAAAATATTATGGATATTACACACTATAGTCACTACAGTATTTGTGAATAAACGAGTTCCTCGCACAACGAATGCAAATCAGATGAAGGGATAGCAGTCGAAATAGTCGAGTCATCAGCGAATTTCCATGTATTCGACGTGGAGAGATCATTGATCATCACCAGTAAGAGCCAACCTCGTACCCAGGGCATTTTGCCTCCACGGCGGAAGGTCGGCAAATCGGCTGGCCCATTCTATAATGCGATTGGCTTGTCATAAAACTCAATTAATTCAGCCGAGTATAATTTATTCATGCCGACGAATGCTGACATGAACAACTCTGAAGAGCATTGAATATTTCTCAATTATTCAGGTCAACAAAGTCGACAAAGGCAATGGAACAAAGACCACAAAAATGATCATATCTAAACACCCAGAAATTCTGGGTGTAATGTGACCAGCCGATCCCAGGGGCCATTTTCGCCGACCTTCCACCGTGGAGGCAAAATGCCCTGGGAACGAGGTTGCAGAAAGAGCAACGGACCCAGTCTTGTGCCTTGAGGTACTCCAGCAGGTACCTTCATCCATTCCGAATAACACGAATTGTTCAGTTTAACCCTCTGATATCTATCTTTCAGAAAATCAGTGATCCAGTTGACGACCGATGGTTTTATTCCCAAGCTGAATAACTTTGCAATAAGCAACGTATGGTCAATTAGGTCAAATGCTTTTCTAAAATCTAAAAACACCGCCCTTATTGCACTATCAAATTTATCGGTTAAATATAGCCAGTTGTGGAGAATGGAAATAAGTGCTGTTGTAGTTGAGGAACCTGGCATAAATCCATTCATCGCTCTCCATGTGCACATACCATCCATAACACCTATGAAAGCTTGATTTATTTCGTCACTCAATTCTTTATCATCATAAGTGTATTCGGACCCAATGCAGCTCTCAAGTCTCGTGTTGAAACTTGAGCACTAGTGCATAGCTGTTTCACCTTTCTCCACCAATCTTGAGGCTTATGATTATGCAAATCTTTAATCTTTCTTTTATAATATATGCTACGCCAACGCTTTCGTTCTCGGTTTACCTTATTGTGAAGGATTTTAAACAGAATCATATTTCCCGAATTAAAAGCACTTTGTCTCCGCGTTATTAAGGATTTAGCAAGTGGGGAGTGGTGGCCTTGAGTCAGAATATCGTAATATCCCAGTTTCTCCAAAGGATCGTTATTTGTTAGGTTTAAGATGGAGGGGGAAATTTATGTTGATCTGGTTCTTCCGTTTGGCTTGCGCTCAGCTCCCTTTATCTTCAACTCAGTGACAGACATGGTGGAATGGATTTTGAATACAAATCATTCCATTTACTGCGAGTATAATTTGACCACAGCCATTGCAATTTGTGCTAGATTAGGCTTACCATTGTATCCCAATAAATGTATGGCCCTGCCTCTTGCCTAGTAGTGTTAGGTATCGAACTAGATTCGTTTCAGCAAATAGCACGTCTGCCCAGTGATAAACGTTTGATACAATTGTTGGAATGGTGGGTTGGTCGTCAGTGGTGTAATAAGAAACAGCTTGAATAGTTAATTGGTCACTTACACCATGCGTCAATGGTGGTGTGGCCTGGTAGAACTTTTGTGCGCAAATTTCGATTGATAATATTTTTAACTTTAAAATTGAAAGGAAGAAATGTTAGAACTAGAGGAATTTTGGGAAGGGGAATTGATACGCTTGTCATTTGTCATGCTTCCAAGCTGTAAGATACGAAATTTACGCGCAAACAACAACCATGGTGACCTCGAAACTTTCACGTTTACATGGGAATATTTCTTTCCGCTTCCCGAGATCTCGCCTACCGGGCTAGCCCGCTTATCCATTTAACGCAACGAAACTTTTAACGGAGATGACGTCTTGTGGTCAACTTCAAGTTTGCGATGTTCAGCAAATCGAATAATTAATGAAATTACACGGGGCGATATTTAGCGCAACATTGCGTTAAAAATTGCTGGCCATGGTGCGGCAGTGTTGTGAGTTTTTGAAAATCAATCAAAATCTCGCAATACTGTACGTTGCGGCAACATACCGTTTGAAGATCTTCTAACATTTCTTGCTTTCGGGCCCTTTCAAACGAACGAGTCTGTCAACTATACCCAATTTCATACTAGCAAATCCCCCAGCGAGCACACGACGTTGTTTCGACGTCGATTTTCGGTCGAAATCGGGTCGCGACGTCGATCAACCACATATCGACGTCGATACAACGTCGCTTTGTCGACGTGTTATCGACATCGGAAACAGACGTTGTTTCGACGTTGAATCGAAAATCAGATTGTTTAAAATTTATTACAAGTATTATAATATACAATATTATATAATGTTAAAACTTAGCCGGTTAAAAATTTGAAAACGAAAATAATAGCCATCACAGTTCGTAAGTGCTTTTGCTAATTCATTATATACGATAAATATTACTATATATTGAAGAGCGGCGGGGTAGCGCAGCGGGTTAATCGCAAGCGGCGGGTGGTAGGTACAGGTTACCGGTTGGTCTTCCGAAAGTGAAATCTCATTCCTAAAAACACCCAGGGATGGTAGTTACTGTAGTCATGGGTTAGACTCCAAAAAACGGGGGTAATTTTTACACCGAAAAACGGATGGTTTTGAACCTTTTTGTGACTCCAATTTTGGAGTTAAAATAGTTCCTTGAAATTAACAGTAATCGACGTTGTGAAATTGACGTTGAATCGACGTCGATTTCACGTCGTTCAACGACGTTGTTTCAACGTCGATCCAATTTGCGTTTTCAAAGAGCGACGTCGTTTCAACGTTGAATCGACGTCTTTTTGCCTCACTTTGAAGTTTTAATTCGGCGTTTTGACGAAACGTTCGCTCGTCATGTTTTTTTATGTACCTGTATCACGTTTACAATAGTTTCCTCTTGTTTTAACTCCTATATTGCATTTTTCAGGATGGCATTATTTTTCTTAATATGTTTTATTTTATACTTAATATGAAATATATACGGAATATATTTTATTTTATACACACGACAAGTACTCCGACGAAAAATGTCCGTCAAGACTTTGACTTCAGACTTTGGTGTCGGTCACAAAGTTTCCGAAAGAGAACGGTGTTCTAATTATGGACTATACGGAGTTAAGTCTCCGGTCCCGTTTACATGGTACCGAATTTTTTTATCCGGGTGAATATTCATGAGGATAGGCTTCTTGTTTGATAACACTAGTGTACGTCCAAACCGTCTAAAAAACTTTCATTGCGGAGAAACGAGACCTCGCAAAGCAAACAGCCCATTTTCCCAAAAACTTAATACGTTACATAGTCATCAAAAGCCTCAGAGGAGAAGCCTAGCTAGGATTAGGAATTTGACCAGCATCTATTCCGCTTTAATAAACGCACACATAAAATCTGTCAAAATTTGATATCAACAAACAATATAAGTATCAGCGTTTCCGACGTATACACTCGGAACAACTTCGGTTATGCCGACTGTTGCGTCCGGTTGAGTAAGGACCGCCCCTGATGCAACTGAGAGGCCAGACGAACGCAACCGAGACGCAAGACGAACGCAACCAAGACGCAAGACGAACGCAACCAAGACGCAAGACGAACGCAACCGAGACGCAGACGCACTGCTAGGTTATTTTTGAGCAGTACTGTACATATATTACCACTATGAACAAAAAACTATTAATTTTAAAAAAGAAAAGTCTTAAGTGCTGACTTAAAACTACAGTAGAACCTGAGTTTTACGACCACCCCTGTTGCCAAGCAAAAGTGGTCGTAAGCAACAGGTGGTCGTAAATGGCAGTTAGTGATGTGACATCATGCAAGTAATACTGGAAAATGCTATTGTTTACGACTCTATTCTGTGTTCGCTAGTCGACTAAAAGATGGCTTTATAATTTAAAACCAATATAATATTTCTTAATAAAGAAAGAAAATCAGAAAAAGTTCGGAAAAAAGTTTGAACAGAGCTTGCTGGGTGATGAGCGTACAGTGAAAGAAAACGCAATGCGTACAAGTACGACATACTTTATCTTTGATCGCGAAAATATTTTATTTACATACAGCAATTTGATCTAAGAAACAGCCAGACTAAAATAGTAAGGAGCAACGATATATACTGATTCGTATGCACAAAGTTATTGGCGATCTTGCGTTATTGGCGGATACGAAAATATAATTTAGAACGGCGAGGTTTTTGAACATTTTCAAGCGTTGTACTAAACGTAAAAGCTCATACGATATATTAAATCAAAGAACGTTTAATGATCTACAACATACGTAAACTATGTTAATTAAGCTTTATGCTGTATTACTATTAGCAAAGTTATTTGCGATCTCGCACAACAAGTTTTAACCCTGACAAGATGGCAGTAACAAACAAATATTAGTCCGAGCTTTTCGTCAATTTAGAAACGTTTCCCTCAACAATGTTAACGGTTTAAGGGCTTGTCGCTAATAAGGATATTTATTATGTGCTCTCAAATGGTCACTTATGATGAAAGTAAGCAAAACAATACTAAAAAAGCAACTAGTGCGTCTTCTTGTTCCCTGTGTTCGCACATGGTCAAACTTCTTGCTTGTAACATATTTTGCATTTGGGATGCTAAAAAGTGGTTGCTGATGAGACCTGTTCCCTGTATTCGCGAGCTGTCAAAATTCTTGTATGTTTACTGCAAAAGACGAACGCTTATCTCGTAAAAAGTCGCTCATGACAGGTTAAATTTCGTGTTTGGGACGCTAAAAAGTGGTCGCTGGTCGCGTTTGACAGGTGGTCGCTAATTGCAGGTACATTTTAACTACAAATCGTCCCTTCGAGAAAAAGTGGTCGTAAACGGCAGGTGGTCGTAAAATTCAGGTTCTGTACTCAACATTTCAAAGCTTCTAATTTCCTGTGGTAATAAATTCCACAGTTTTGGTGCGGCAACCGAGAATGTTCTGTCTCCATGAGTTACCGTTTTGGATTTTAGCAGATTTCGGTCAGATTAGCAAAGCACGAGTAGGTTTATGTTTAGTTAGCAAATCAGTAATATAAACAGGTGCCTGGCCATGCAAAGCCTTGAAAGTAATTATTAGTATATTATGAGACCTTCTTCTTGATCTTATGAGCTGTGATTAAAACTTGCTGTATTTATATAAATATGCACGGATCATAACCTGAGCAAATTCATCAACTGGCAATCAAAGAACATGGAAATCACATTTCATGAAATCAGGATAAAGGGGCTTGTGACCTAGCCTGTTGCCATGGTAACTACATAAAAGATCATGGTGGTATTTGTAATGCTATCATGTTTTGTTGCTACTGTATCCTGATAATTAATACTTTACATAATATCAACAATTTAATTTATTTCTCATGTAAAACCTGTCAACTTTGTGATGTCATGCAGAAATTTCAAATGCTTACATGTATATCTGGACAATTGTGACTAATAAACAAAATTATAAATCTGTAGGTTGTGCCCGCAATGCGAGATTCCACACAAGCAAAAAACAACATAACTGCTCGATTTTCGTCTTCGACTGTAGAAGAAATCGAAAAATTACTTGAAGACCAAGACTCAAGACCAAGACTTGAAAATACAATACAGTATATAATAAAACAATTATTGGATTCAGTTTTTGTGATATCTGAATAATCAAGGTCTCAGTAAGTGTTGTCAACCTCAATGATAACACTTATCTCGATCTTGCTTATTCCATATATCACAAAAACCTCATCCAATAATTGTTTACAATTTAATGGCATTCTTCATTATCCATACCCTGGGTGCCAGTGGTTCTTCTTCGCTCGTTGGGGATAATGGGAGCACACGATAACGGGGGCATCCATCATTGAAGTAACCTTTTCAATTATGAGAATGTTGGTTTGCACAAACAAATTCATCTAGTGAAAAAGCAGCTTCTTAGAAATCTAAATGCTCGGCAAAATACTTTACCAATTTACAGTAGAAACATTACCTTCGGAGACGGTACCATGACTAACAAATGACTTTCTGCTGTAAGTTCCTGCCAACTCTGGACTGGAATCTAAAACAGGTTTTAGTGCTCCTGGCATGTTTTTAGTAATTTTCTTTGAGCGATGAGGCATGTCCTCATTGGACCTCAGCTTTGAATGACTACCAGGCTTTTCATGAAGCCTTCCAGCTTGTTCAGGCAGACCACCAGAACCACCATGTGCATGATTGCTTTCTGGATTCTCCTTTTGACCATGTTTTCTCAAATTGTTTCCAGGCAATCTAATTTTAAATTCATTACCACTGGAGGGTGTAAGAGATGATTTATTAACTTCTTTCTCTTCTTCATTAGTTGTTCTTCCTCTCCCATCGCTTGTGGAGCCTGTAAGTGTGACGTCAGTTTTGCTAGTAGTTGAACTTGAAGAATCTTTTTGTGGGTTTCGTCCAGCTTTCTCTAACTTAACGTTCTCTGAAACTTTTCCCTTCTCTCGGTAAACCTGTTTTGGTCTACCTCTGTATGGCTTGTCAGAACCAGATGGCTGGCGTCTTGAGTTGTTTCGGCTTCGAGATCCTGTTTCGGTTCTACACGTCTGTCTATCCTCAGGCTCAGGATGAGGTTTCGAGGTCGATTCTGTTTCCATTGCTGTCCGAGGCTCATACTCGGCCATCCAAAGTTTGCGGGTCGTCGATATGGGAAATCACCGAAATCATCCAACCTAACAAACATTTAACAACTCAGAGGCTTAGGATAGTGGCTTATATCTAAAAATCATGCCATTTAAGCATCGAAATAATACATCAACGAACTGTTTTTTAAATGTTTAGCAATTCTATGACATGTGTACAGCGGGCGAATGTATAATGATATGCGCGTGCCACAAGCAGGCTCATTGGGAAAAAAGCCTGCTCGCAGGCTAACATCACTGAAGCAGTTACTATTTTCTATTGTTCATTATTTATTATTAATTTTTGTTCTTCTTCGTTTTTCTTTCTTTCTTTGCGTTGTTAGGGTCAGTGTTAAAATTAGGGTTAGTATTACTAAAATCTGAGCTATAGTTTTACTGAAATTATATATAATGAGTATGAAATTATAATATCATGAGTAAAAAGTCAATGGGACCAGGGGGTGCGATCCGTCCAAATCGGGCCTGAATGCTACACGTGACAGCCCAAAACCTTGGCGTGGACCCGTCGCTCAGGCAGCGGGGCAACGGAGGCATGACAGAGAGCGTAAGGGAGTCAGATATCGCTTCCCCGGTCTCCCCATCATCGACGCATGGCTGCAAAGGTTGAGGTTGGTCAACAGAAAGCGTCACGCTGGTCCCAGGCCCGGATTTATCAATAGGCTTACCAGGCTATAGCCTGTAGGCCCACAATTTCGACGGCCCACGCTTTGGGCCCAAAAAAGTTAGACACTCTTTCAAAATTTCTACTTTTCATAAGTCTACTTTTCATAATTTCTACTATTCATAAGTCTCAGCCCTCAGGGCCCTGATGCCATTCCGAATCGGATCCTTAAGCTCTTTGCCTATCAACTGGCTACACCGATTTCCAGAATCTTCAACGTTTCCTTTTCCTCGGGAATATTTCCTTTGCTTTGGAAGGATTCTTTTATTGCGCCAGTCCCTAAGATCCAACCAGTCGTTAGTGAGGACATTAACTTCTTGCCTGTCAAAGATATCTGAAGATTTTGTAGTCAAATGGTGAAATGGATGATTGACCCGCAACAATTTAGTGTCTCAAGGGAACATCTACCTCATTTTGCCTTCTAGATATGTTAAATAATTGGCTACTTTCTCTTGATTCTCCGTCGCAGTATTTACGTATCTGCTTTTTGGATTTCAGTAAGGCCTTTGACCGTATTAATCATAACTTACTCGTTACGAAACTCATCGGTAATGGAGTACGGTGATCAATAATTCCATGGATTTGCAGTTTTCATACCAATAGCCGCTAATCCGTCAAACTGGGCAATGTCAAATCAGAGTGGCTCCCAGTTCATGCTGGTGTGCCCCAAGGCACTAAACTTGGACCAATCTTTTTTTAAATTATGATCAACGACCTAGCTCAAAAAACCACCCTTGTTTCCAAACATTGGAAATACGTCGATGATGTTACTGTATCTGAGGTCATACCTCGCGCTAGTCCTTCTAATTTACAATGTTACCTTGATGTAATATCTACCTGGGCATCAAGTAATGATATGAGGCTTAACCCAAAGAAATGTAAAGAGATGAATGTCTGTTTTTTTAAAGAGGTACCGGATGTCCCTCCTTATACCATTGATGGTCATGAAGTTGAACGTGTTAGTTCTTTTAAGGTGAGACGATCGTCTGAAATGGTCTCAAAACATAGATATTATGATGGGCAAGGCATCGAAACGCTTGTATATTCTCAGGGTTTTAAAGAAGAGTGGTGTTCCGCCTACAGACCTAGTACACATATATTATGCGTTAGTAAGGTCAATCCTAGAATACTGTTGCCAGGTGTGGCACACAAGCCTTCCAGTTTACCTTCAAACTCTATTGAGTCGATACAGCGACGTGCAATGCGCATCCTCTATCAGAATAGCCCTTACTCGGAGGCTCTTTTGTTCTGTTCCAGTCCCCGTCTCGACATTAGAAGAGAAATGCTTTGTGTGAAAACCTTCGAGAAGATTAACCAACCAACATCTCACTTGTATCATCTTCTGCCCCCAAACGAATAAAAAAGCAGTATCCACCAAACGAATCCTACGGAACTCTGAGGCATTGTCTCTTCCTCAATGCAGAACCAATAGATATCATAACAGTTTTATCCCTGCCATGCTTTTTAAAAGTATGGTTAGTTGATTGTTATTTATTTACTATTTTAAATGTATTATACTTAACACTGCTTTTAGAACTTATTATGCTATTATAATACACTATATAGTCTGTAATTATATATTTTAATAGATTTATAGATTTATTATGCTTGCAACCAACTTTATGTAATATATACTTATTCCTATATTTTCATTGTAAAGTTATCGCAATTCACCTTTAGGGTGCAAAGTTATTCTCTATTAAACCATTTATTATTATTATATTATTATTATTATTATTATTATTATTATTATTATTATTAATTAGTTTTCGACTTTCTACAATTATTCTACTTTATAGAAATATTTCTTAAAAATGAGAAATTCTGTTAAAAATGTTATTTAACACCTTTATATTTTGCTCAAAAGTGTCCTCAAAATCGGCAGGAAATGCTGTTTCAGAGAACCAAAATTAAAAAACATCCCGGCGGGGAATAACCCCGGCCAAAATTGGTAAATCCGGGCCTGGCTGGTCCAAAGGGTATCGGCAAATAATAATAATAATAATTACAGTTCTTGGCATTGCCACGCATTTCGCAAAGCCTCAATGCGTTTACAAGGTGAAATTACAATAAGTTAAAATACAACAAACTAAAAATTATTCCGTACTACATGAATTAAAAAATAAGTCTTTAAACAGGATTTAAATTTGATAACTGACTTTGAATTTCTAATATTATATATTCTAATATTATATAAACGTTTCCTGGTGTAGCATTGGTCTTACAAAGGAGCAGAGGGGGTTTCGTTTTTGAGGATAGCCATGAGAGTAGCCAAGAAATTGCAGCTAGGATTAAAGAGAGGCGCGATATTCCATGTACCTTAAACAAAATTTACTCAGACATGTTATTTTTGCCAAACACTTTCACAATCTGTTTTGCATACAAACACATATAGTCTTTACCGTTGTTCGTGAAAGGCAGCCTAAAGTCAATCGAAGTCGCGCATATTAATTAGGATATGATCGGCTATGGTGTCAAGATCTGGGTCGCCACCTACCTATACTATCACGTTTTGTGATTGGTTGATTAAAACAATAAAACAATAGAATCAACCACAAAGAAACCAGTGTCCTAACCCAACCACTATTGTTCCATATAGCTAATCACAAAACCTGTTCATTTTAGGTACGTATTTTCTGCAAGATCTCGTATTTCTCTTCCATTGTGTACTATTAATAAGCAAGATACGCGCTGATTATGACTACGGTGATTATATGACGCTTCACTGTCGCCGGTAGCCACAAAAATTAAGTTAAACTTGAAGTTTTGTTGCTTTCTCGGAAAACTCCTCAGGGGCAGCACTTCCCTTGCGATAATAACTCCTATAGTATATGCACTAAATTGTGATTTCTCGTATTGGTTGTGCTATAAAATCAACATTTCAACTCCTGCTGCGTCATGAATGCACCAGTTTCGCAATAACTGTGGATCGGTAGTGTGGGAAAACCTGAAATATGTTCCGTGGCGGGTCGAGACACCATCGATATATTTTGTCGAACTCAACCAAAACCCTTAAGCTGGAATTCCGTCGCGCAAATTTTCTGCCGGATTCGCTATTCGGTGCCAGGAGAGACTTTGAACCTTGTCAGGTTAATGCTGCGGACCTGCGTTCCGTACCAAGTACGAAACATCTAAGGTCCGTCTAAACGTAACAAATGCTATTATGCTGTTCTGGTGTGCTCATTCACATTCAGGCCGGTTCAGCGAATAAATTGAGAAATTAGATCGTACTCCAAGCTGGTGCAACTCTTAAAGCGCAACCTTTTCCTTGACGGTGCCGAACTATAAATTAACGGAGAAAGGAACTTTATAAATTTAACCAAAGAGATGAATTATTTAGGCGACCACCGTAGTCGTACATCGTGGCCAAACGATGTCGGCATTCTAGCCATAGAAGTCTACTTTCCGTCAACTTACGTCGACCAAGCCAAGCTAGAAACTTACGATGGGGTAAGTCAAGGCAAGTACACCATCGGTCTCGGTCAAAAAGGCATGGGATTTTGCGGAGATCGTGAGGATACGAACTCCCTGTGTTTTACCGTGGTGAAACATTTACTGGAGAAAAACTCTGTTGATCCTCTGGACGTTGGTCGACTTGAGGTGGGCACTGAATCGATTTTGGACAAGTCGAAATCGGTGAAGACAGTTTTGATGCAGTTGTTTGAAAAGAGTGGTAACACCAACATAGAAGGTGTCGATACTATTAATGCCTGCTTTGGTAGCACGCAGGCGTTTTTTAATGCCGTGGACTGGGTTGAGAGTAGCGCCTGGGATGGTAAGTAACGTAAGTTAGTTTACGGTCATGGCGACAATAGAAGAGTTCCTTAAAATTTGAGCGAAATTATTTATTTCTAGGTATTGAAGATAATTAGTTGGTTTGAGTCGGTTTGATGAGGTCTGTTGAACAACTTCCTGCTTTGAATTTGATTGGCCGGTTTTCGTGTCTACTGCGCATGCGCTAATATAATTTTCTTGTAAACTAATTCTATATATAGATATATGTAATTTTTTTCTTTGTCGGCATATTAACATACATTTGCTAGAGGCCTAATCAGCTTCACAAAACCGACATGGAATAAAGTTATCGATCTGTCTATCCATGGTCTATCGAATGTCCAATAAGTACGTAACATATCTATCGTTCTGTTCTCGTAACATGAAAATTATAAGAGCCGAACTGTATACGACTATTGCCGATATTATCTATGCTGTTTGCGAAACTGACATACCGTGAGCTGAAGTAAATAAATCGAAGTGCTGTAATATGCGTTTAGCAGCCCCCTACAAGCAATAAGTTGTACCACAGTGGTTGTACGAAGCCTAAAGCCAAGATTGTGCGCAACATAAAACGAAGACTATTTTAACAGAAAATACGGCGCGGTGGGCGCTCAATTAGTACGATAGTGAGATAGTCAGACCAAAGAAGAAATAGCCACACACTCAAATTAAACCATCAAAACAAACAAGACACGTTTTAAAATGCAACTGGAATAATCCTCGCACTTTCTTATTTAGATTAGAATATAAAGTATATCCCTCAAAGCATATATATATATATATATATATATATATATATATATATATATATATATATATATATAATATATATATATATATATATATATATATATATATATATATATATATATATATATATGCAACGCCCACTACCCTTGTGGTAGTTTGAGCACTCTGGCCCTATACCGCTTCACTCTCTCTGGATGTGCGCATGACCGCTGTTTATCCCACAAGCAGTTGTCACTGGCAATCGTTTGTGTATAATTAGTTCTCATGCCCATATCTAGATTGTACCAAGCTACACTTATGAGCTGTGGAACAGCGAAACACGTGTCTGTAGATATTGTACTATATATATATATATATATATATACATATATATATATATATGTATACAATATTTGGCATTTCACTCGATCAAACTACATGTTGAAAGGATTTATGGTGAAGGAAAATTTCGAGTGTTGGAATGCATAAATTTTAAGACCAAACCGGGACCAGTTGCGAAAAATGCAACTTCAAGGCCTTCCGGCTGCAATTGAACCCGCGACCCTGCGATGCTATAGTGCAGTGCTCTTACCACCGAGCTACGAAAGCCGTTGCCGAGAGCCTAGTCACGAGTTCTGTATATATGGTGGTGGTAATGCCGGGATAAGATTCTATATTTATATATATTTATATATATATATATATATATATATATATTAATATATATTAATATATATATATATATATATATATGTATATTACAATATCTACAGACACGTGTTTCGCTGTTACACAGCTCATCAGTGTAGCTTGGTACAATCTAGACATGGGCATGAGAACTAATTATACACAAACGATTGCCAGTGACAACCGCTTGCGGGATAAACAGCGGTCATGCGCACATCTAGAGAGCGTGAAGCGGTATAGGGCCAGAGTGCTCAAACTACCACAAGGGTAGTGGGCGTTGCATTATCGCTAAAGGACTTCACAGAGTGCTCAACAACACCGAAGTGAAGGAGCGTAATAGTACAATATCTACAGACACGTGTTTCGCTGTTACACAGCTCATCAGTGTAGCTTGGTACAATCTAGATATGGGCACGAGAACTAATTATACCCAAGCGATTGCCAGTGATTGCCGCTTGTGGGACAAACATCGGTCATGCGCACATCCAGAGAGCGTGAATATATATATATATATATATATATATATATATATATATATATATATATATATATATATATATATATATATATATATATACGTGTAGGTTTTGGTCTACGAAATGCAAAGAGTGCTCAACAACATATAGTTAGAGCAAATAATAGATTTTCGCTTACCTCAAAACTGGTCTGCTACAACAGTAGTAGTAAAAGGCCGATTCTAACTCACTTTCGCAAGTTAGATCCTGTTAGTGTGCGTAGCCAAAATTTTGGCCACGCCCACTAACAGGATCTAACTTGCGAAAGTGAGTTAGAATAGGCCTTTTACTACTACTGTCAAGGTCAAGGTCAAGGTCAAGGTCAAGGTCAAGGTCAAGGTCGAGGTCAAGGTCAAGGCGCGGTAGTCACGTGGTCAGCACGTAGTCAAGGTCAAGGTCAAGGTCAAGTTTCAAGGTCAAGTTCCAAGAATTATCTCGAGAAATAATTCCAAGAATTCCTTAAGGAAAAGGGCGTGACCGAGATGCCTTAAAAAGGGCGTGGTCGAGATGCCTTAAAAAAGGGCGTGGTCAAGTTTTTTAAAATCAGGGTGTGGTCGAGTTAGACTCCGGGAATTATTGCGCGATGTGGTTCACGTTCTGTAGCAACGACATGCAGTCAGGCTTGGCTTGGTGGGTTCGGGTGGAGGTTCGAGTCAGACGGGTCCTGGTGGTGGTGCGTAGAAACCGCAACTCTCTTTCTTTTCTGGTCATCCTTTTTCCGAGTGCAGTGTGTTTAAACCTCTCGTCTAGTTCCTCACGTTCTAAGCTAGTCTTAGTGAAGAGTTGTCTTTTGATCTGTCTAATCTGGTAGATAAATAACAACTCTTCGTTGAGTTTCGCTGTCTTTTCCTCCACTGACTCCCGACGTTCTACACTACTCTTCATGACTACAGTACTCATTAAGTTAGTATACACTCATGTCTTTAGGTTGTTTTGTAAATTATTGTGATTAGATAGCACTGTCTCACTCGTTCGGTGGCTTCCCCTCAGGGGTTTCCTCTCTAGCCATGTGGCTAAATACGTGTTTACTAGTTGTCAGTCCACCTGATAACAACCCTAAACAAGGGAGGTAGGGGGATACGTATGATATAAACTTCTCTACGTCTCTTTTAAGTAGCTGGTCAGTAATCAACTCTTTTTCTAGCTTTTCAGGTGATTCAATAGCGTTGAACCCTCCTAACGCGTGGGCGAACTTGCTTATTAAAAGGTCACAGAGGAACGTGTTCGCTTTCTCCATTCTTTTTACCTCCCATTCTTCATAGATCTTATTGATAACTTTAGCTGAGGCCTTTTTAAGATAAGCGACGGATTGGTCTATCTCACCGTCCTCTGAGAGTCTTCTTAGTTCGTTTCGTTTATTGTCTACGTCAGTTTGCGGAGTGTCGTCAACTTGTGGTGTGTCGATTTGTGGTTCGTCGATCACTTCCTGTTCTGCTTCTTGTATGTCTTCGATGAGTTCGTCAATTGTCTCAGGATTTTTTGTCTTACGTCTTGGCATGTCCTATATTATACGACGTGTTTTGTTTTCGCGGAATAACTATTTCGTATGAGTATGGATGCCTTAGAAGTATCTCCAATCTTGCGTACTCGTTGTCTCTCAACTGTTTTATTATTTTCTGAATTTCCACTTTATCGACTCCGTTAAGATAATCGTCTACGATAATTTTCATATCGTTTCTGTTAGGGTTGTAGAATGTTACTAACTTTGAGATGTTTTCACGATATGGTTTACTAATTGAGGTTAGTTGTTGTGTTATGACTATTGTGGATAGGTTGTAGTGTCTAGCGCTAAAGGCTAGTTTAACTAGTTCGCTTGTTCTATTTTTAACGTCCTGCCCACCAGCACAATCATCTAATATTATTAGTGAGTTGGTACCTTTATAAGTATCGGTCATGTGTTTGAGGACTACGTTGACCTTATCTTGCTCACACTGAATAGCGATAAAGTCTGGGTCTCTCAAGTATTTCCACTCTGTGTACGTCTTATTCCATTCAAACGTCGGACATATAAGAATGATGAAGTCGAAGTGATTCGCGTAGTCTTTCTCTATCATATTCAAGAGGTAGTATGTTTTACCGCAGGCTGTCATTCCAACAATCAGCATGTTAAAAGGTGTTTTCATATAGAATACTACATGTTTAGTACTGGATTGATTGTAGATCGTTGTTGATGAGGTTTACGAGACCATCGGAGAGCACGAATATTCTACACATAACGTTTGCTGTTGTGGCTTCTTTATTGATTTCCATCAATATTCCTGACTGAGTGTTCACGATCTTTTTTCCAGTTGCAACTTTCACGTTATCTTCGATAGATCTAAGGTCAACAACCAAAGCGAAACCGTCTTTGTAAAACTTTTGGATAGTCATATGCTGGTCGGAGTCTAGTCCTTGCCCGAATAGTCTTTTCGCTTCTCCCCAGAGTCTTGATTTCGGTATTCCTTGACTGTAGACCATGTTCGGTACACCTTCTATGGTGAGTTTGACTGACTCTATGTTTGGGTAGACGAACTCTTCACTGTCAGTTCTTGTTTTATTTGTGAAGAGTAAAACGACAGATTTCATCGATTTTCTTGGTAGGTTAATATTCTCGTTTACGAGTGTGATTCCTTTATCCCACTCCACAGTCTTCATTAGTGTTGTGTGTTCGTATGATAGAGACCTACCGGACGCGTATAGAGACGATACTTCATCAGCAATCTCTTGATTCTCGATAGTTTCGTACTCCAACTCAAGGTTCTCTAACGTATAGCCAGCCACAGCTGATCCAGATTGAGCCACCATAATATCAGACGCTTTAGGGAGTGTGATTATGTACCTGAAATTGTTGTTCATGTTGTATGGTGCGTATAGACCATGATCTTCTAGAATCTTGTCGATTTGAATCTTTTGTTTAGTGTTATGGATGGAGAACATCAGACCATCACTAACTTTTTGTGTGTCTCCGCTGGCAGCGCCACTGTCGTCCTTTGAGATTAGCTTTCGAAGGTTCTCGTTTGCTATACCATATTCGACCATCTGGTCTCGCTCACTGTTAGATTTCCAGAGGTCTTTGTACGTACCGATGACGCTTTCACCACTATTGTCGTACACGGACTCACCAGCTAGTTTTACCACCAGTCTCTCGAATAGTAGTCTCGATAGGTTGTTAAGAAACCATGATTTAGCATTCGAACTCTTAAAGTCGAATAGGATATGGAGACTAGAGGGTACCAGGCAAGTGTTACCCTTAGTTTTTGGGATATCGATGTACAACTCCTCCCCTGGATTGGCTTTGTTAGGGTTCAGTGTCACAACGTGACGGGTTCTTGTGCCTTTGATAGCAGATATTTCGCGACGTCTATATCCAGGAGTCAACTCTTTCTCACTAGTGTTCATACTATATATTATAACACGTGTTTTATTTCCTCTGTTTGTACTGATCGTAGACGAACCAAGCTAGTGCTATCGCTAGGATCCACAAATTAGACGCTAACCAAGATATGCCTGCAGCTCCCCACTTTAGCGCAGTCGCCACCACGTTTAGCAGTCCAGCCAGTAGAGGGCCAGCCTTTGTGGCTAGATTAGCTATAGCTTTTCCTAGTTTTCCAAGTGCTTGGCCACCTTTGAAGACTACGCTTCTAGCGGATATTATAATTGTAGTGATGAAAGAGGCTATGGTTATTCCTAAAGCTGAGGCACCCAACCAATTTTCCTTAAACCACTCCTTTATTTTTTGTAATCGAGTGACGTCCTCTTCTTGTTGCTCCCTAACAGTCTCAATTTCCATTTGTTCTAAGGTTCTGTCCCTAGCTGTCTCGAGACCTATCACTCTCTCATTCAACACGAACTCCTCTGTGGAACTAGCTTCCTCTCTGTTGAGAATTTCTTCAGTCTCATTGATCGTGTTCTGAAAATGGTCGGCTTGTACTTTTAGAAATTGTGGTCTAGTGGCTGGATCGACTGTTTCGTTTGAGGTCAAGACTCCTCGTAGTTCACGACTCTCTTTGTCTGTTAGACCTCTTATTGGTGAGTCGTTAGGGTTTACGTCAATCGTCGGCTGCCCTTTACTTGTCTCGCTCCTTTCAACTATTTTGCCAACAAGATTTAGGAACTGTGTCAGCGCCTTGTCATTTTTCTTTGTTCTGTTAATAGTTAGACTACCATCATCATTTCGTCTTAAGACTATATGTGGTTTACCTCGTTCACCATTTTTTAGAACAGGTTTGTACTCAATATTATTAGTTCCAATCCTTATGCTTGAGTTTTTAACTAACTCGAGTACGTTGTCGTCATACATATCAAGACCTATATCATACGTATCTATCATAAATCGACTCAAAGCTGTGCGCAAGTCGCTTTCAGGGTGGTTAAGGATATTGAAGTTTGATAGGTTTTCGGTTGAAGGGACCTTAATGACGTCACCACTACCCTTTCTAGTTATTGTTACTGTCTTACCACCATCACTATCTATAAAAGATGTCTCTGCTTTTCTTTCATTACGTAAACGATCAATATACTCTATCCTAACCTTCACGTCTTTCAACTCATCGTGGTCGTCGTTGCGCAGAAGACTAAGTCTCTCGTTGGTGAGTGTGTTATACTCGTTGTCCAAGACGGTGTCATCCATAGCATCGTATGATTTAAGCTTGTCACGTTCTTGCATTTCGATTTCATCGAACCCTCCTTCAGCCATTATATACTACTCAATGTTTCGGATATCGCTTTCTGGTATCCATGAATTATGTTTACTGTCGTAGCCAAGCCACTTAACTAAAGCCATCTTCTTACCTCCCACCTTCTTTCTCTTTAGTATCTTCTCGACTTTGTATACATCGTCTTTTTTATCAACAGCTGATAGCTCTTCCTCGTAGAACTTACCAACGATAGGTTCCCCTTCGTGGTCCTCTATCTCGTACACGGTAGGGTCACCACGTACGACCTTTGTCACTTTGAATAGCTCCTCGGTGAAGTTAGCCTCGTATCCTTTTGTGAATATGCTTTTGTACTTTGATATCCTGACAGTCTCACCTACTTTGATCTTTGGCAGTGGGTAGTCACCGAAATGGTGTCCAAACAATGTCGTCCATACTTCGTTTTCGTTTTTCTTATTAACGTCTTTAGGTTTCATTAGAATAGTACTATGTTTGGTATTGTTGTAATTCTCAACGAGCTGATCTAAAATGTCAATCCACTTGTACGTTCCTTTACTGTAGAAGTACTTCCACATAGACGTCTTGAGTGTTCTGTTAAACCGTTCCACGACTGCTGCCTTTTTATCAGAGTTAGTGCTGAAGTACTTCACGTTGTGTTTATCCAGTAGATCCTTCACACCAACGTTATAGAATTCCTTACCGTCGTCAAACTGAGCTAACTTTGGATACTCGCCAAATCTAACCTTAGCCTTCTCTAGTAACCTCGCGACAGCCTTAGTCATGTTTTTCGTGTCTTTCCTATAGACGGGTATTGCGAAAGCATACCTACTAAGGATCTCAGTGGCTGTTAGTATCCAGTAGTACCCGTTGTTCTTATGCTTGTACTTGCCCATATCGACCAAGTCCATCTGTATCTGCTTACCCAGGTAGTCAACAAATGTTTGTCTAAACTTGTGTTTCCTAACAACTGGTTTGTACCTGGTGTACGTGTCTTGAGATTTTAGCCAGCCCTTTATCTTTGCCCTACTAACGTCTAGACCGTCTTCTTGTGCCTTTCGGTACAGCCTCTCGGCAGACTGGTAACCAGTTGACGGGTTGTAGTAAATATCTCTTAGTTCTTGCTCTATGTCCATATACACTACGTGATGTGTAAATCTAACAGCACCTCGCCAACGCTAACACTGTTGTCATCCTGATCTGTTATCTTGAACTCTAGTTGGTGGATGACTCCTTTGTTTATCAGTATTTTTGACTCAACACCAAAATGTTGTACAGAGCCCTTTAATGTCTGTGTGCTAGTTATTGGCAGTATTGCGATACAATCACTTTTGCTACCATTAACTATGTTCTTAGATCTGTCCACAACATTAGATGTTACTTGTATGTATTTCAGTCCTCTGTTAACGCTCACAACGTTAGGACTGGTTTTTGTGGTGGCTATTGTAGTGTTTTCGTCAAATCCTAAGAGTTGTCCAAATTTAAACAGTTCTATTTGTTGATCAGTTGTTATCGTACACGTAGAGTCGTATCTGTTAGCTACTAGCTTGACGTCTCCTAACTCTTTCAAGTCGTCGGCGATCATTTTAAAGGTGTGGTACCCAGGACTAAAAACGTGATTATTACTGTTATAAGTTATCTTACTGTTAGCTGTGGTTACGTTAACGTAGTCCCAAAAGATGGTTGCCTTCTTAACCAATACGTAAGGGTCTGAGTTAGTCGCTAGAGTTGACTCTGGTAGGTATACAGTTTTCGTTGAACCACTAATCAACACTACCACTCTCATATAACGTACGGTATGTTATGATGGATACGTTCGAAATAAAGTATCCTTATGCTGACAAGAATAGGTTTTTTTTTGACGTTGACGATAATATGCATTTACATATATTCTTCGTGACGAAAACCAATATTGGTGACGTTTCGATAGACTCGAGTAGGTTTAAGAGTAACCCGGAGTACACTAAGTATCTAACTATAAACAAACCAGTGGAGACGTTAAACAAACCAGTAGACTTCGAGACGTTGATCAGACGTTACTATGGCGAGAACTATGACAAGGCAATTAGGAACTCTAAAGACGCAATTCAGAAGGCTAAGTCAGACCTCGTCAAAAAATATCCTTATGTCACAATGGCCAAGTTCAATTTCGAACCAGTCCAAACACAACAGGGTGATGTGACAAGAGTTGACGTATTCTTCGTCAACAACGACATACTCTCGACTGACATTACCAGCACCACGTTCAAGAACGACAAGAGTATGTGGAAGTGGCTCCATAATAACACACCTTTCCCAAAGGTGTGGTCGAGTGGTGGGACAGTTCAAAAGTTGATACTAACAGAGAACAATAAAACTAGAGACTCTGGGAAAGTCACAACATTTCCTCCATATGTGCTCAACTATCAAGTTAACAACTTCGATGTCTATGTTGACGACAAGAATTCCTTCAAGTCTAGTCTCCCAAGAATAATTATCGACACGAAGTTATACTACCAGGATGGACCAGATGGGGGTAACATCAACACAGTATGGACTCTAATAAAGAGTTACTACCAAGCAATTGCTGCAATGTACATAGCCACGTATAGATCTGGAGTCTCTTTACAAAACATAACCCCAACATCTGATATCCCAAGACAGATCACAAGTCTCATGAGGTTCCACGTGTACTTTACTATTAGAAGAGTGATGTTTCGTCTTAGCAAGAGTGGAGCTGATATTGCCAACATCCTCAGACTATACATACCAGATTGGCGACTTTTGAGAAATCATCTCCCCCTAAGTGGTAATTGGAACCTTGATATCAAAGACGTAAAAGGAGACTACAAGCGTTATTGCTCAAGAACATCTGATGGATTAACCAAGTTGGGGCAGGAGTTACTGAATCAATCGATAGAGGTGTACATGTACGCTATACTTGGTGCACAGGCAAAGGCTAGACAAAGTATTGTGGGAGATCGCGCCAGCAGTCGGGAGGTTCAACAAATTTTTAGAAATATCATCGAGGATGCCGTAGTTCAATATTCGCCTAGTGTTTGGATCAATCTTATGAACAAAGCAATAGGGGACACAAACGTCAAGCTGGACATGGCAGTGACACCAAACACTTGGCTGATCCCTAGAAGCATGGTTATACTAAAGACACCAATCCCAGGCTACAACAATCTACTTAGAGAGTCATCTGAGAGTGGGATGACATTTGGTTATAACAATGGGTTAAACTACCAAGCCCCAAGTATACCTAAAAAAGTCCACACAAATGGAGGAGAACACTTGGACACACTTGACAAAGTAATAAATAAGGAACATCACCTAAACAAACCAAAGGTGACACACCAAGAACGTCGTCTAGAGGTGACATCAGATGACAACGCGACAGAGTTGGGGCTAGTTCTAGTGGTTTCAGCTGTGTCTGGATACTTAGTAAGTAAATATGTGTTATAACATAATGAGTCTAAGTTACGGATTTGAGGACAGAGACTACGAGAGCGACAAAATATTAAGAAGAGCGAAGAGACATCTAGACAATGACCCTAAACTAAGCGTGAGCGGTGGGAGGATGTCTGGAGATATAGATATGGCGCTCAGGGCACTCAAAAACATAGCAGATCCAGTCGATGATTTGGACGCTATCAGTAAAAAAGTGTTGGAGTCCGTGTACTTATCACAATACTTTAAAGTGCAGTCCTATAACGTTCTACTCGATTTTAACATCACAAAGCACACCGCGAACACGGACATGACGCAGTTTTACCACAGTGGGACAAATAAAGTGAGAGACATTGGAAACACACTAGTGCAAAGTGTTCAATCCTATGGTCCTATTATTGGTACTGACAGTGGTCATAGCTTCCTATCCCCTACAATAACTCAATATCAACTAGAGGTTGGAATGCACTTTAACTGTCCACGTATGCAGTACTGTGACATATCCGTTTTCGTGGTATCGAGGTTAGCCAAGAGGGTGTCTACAGCAGATTGGGAGGCGATTATCTCAAACGATGATGGTTCTTGGGACAAGTTCATCGGATATAAAGGTGGTACAACTGATAAGTTGTCGTTTGGTGGTGGCCTCCCAGCAAAGGAGTACACGTGTACAATACCAAATAGTATCGACACCACTAAGAGACACATGATATCAATACATTGGCAGATGGGTAACTCGCATGTTAGAGTCAACAACATAAGGTCGACAGACTCAGACTTCACAGCTAACTATAACGAGATAGGGTATCCCTATGGAACAATATTCGCAATACATCGACCAAAATCGTTGCTCGCACCCTACGCGTACCCGTCTCTGATAGAGTTCTACGGTATGAAGATAGTCTCTGGCTACATGACGAACCGAGACGTGCTAGTAGTTGGTGGGAAGATGATGAATGAGTATAATATAAAGTAAGATATATGAAGAAGAAGTCAGTTATTGTTTTCAATCACATATCAAAGGACATGTCAGAGGAGGAGACACTAGAGCTCAAACGCTTGTACGCGTACTACCACAAGCTAGAAGCCTGTTACAAATGGAAATATAAGAGGTTGAAGAAAATTAAACTATCGTTGAACATGACTAGCATAGGGTTAACAACAGTAGGGATTGTAGCTGGATCGGTAACTGTTAACCCTATAATTATTGCTTGTATTAGTGGTCCTGGCGTGGTCATTCAAGGCTACTTGGCTAAATCCAATCTGACGAGTAGAGTGGAGCACTGTAAGTTCGCACACACTAGCTACAAAAAGATACTGACACAACTAAGATCGTATCTTAGAGGTCTTCCTTACAACGAGTCAATGTTCCTTTCAGACGTTAAAGTGTTGGACGATAATGTGACTGACTTATGCCCACCAATCAACGGAATGGTGAAAAGGTACAATAAAGTATACGAGACACAAGGGGGGTCCGGTTCCGACCTCCCTTTAGACACAGGTCTACACATAAGAACCAAGGGTGTTTTCCGCATAAAAGACGACGAAAACTGAGGTCCCAAAGTAGGACCTCAGAGTCACTTATAATATTACACACAGTGTATTATATATGACGAGCCTTGTCAAAAATTTCAGTTTTGAGAACAATTCAGTCACGACTATTGAAGATGGAGACAACATATGGTTCCATGGAAAAGAAGTCGCTAAGGCACTAGGGTATAAAAACGCGAAGTGGGCTATCAGTGTACACGTTGACGATATATATAAGGTCAAACGAGAGGTGTTTGAAGGGGGGCGCGAATCACGCCCCCCTTTAAATTTACAATCAAACACGATACTCATATCAGAGCCAGGAGTTTACGCTCTAGTCTTCTCATCGAAACTTGAGTCAGCAAGAAAGTTTCAGAAATGGGTATTCACAGAAGTCCTACCATCTATTAGAAAAACAGGTGTTTACACACAATGCAACCAGTTATCAATCATGAATGAGACAGATTTACACTACGACATTGTAAAATATATTAGAGAGTATCATCCAACAATAGTCATCCCAGGGTTGGGTGAGTACCAAGACACGTCTACTAAAAGAATAGATGGATGGAAGAAAGGTTACAGTGGTGGGCAACCAGACTTGATTGTCCTACAACTTCACAAGAGATACAATGGTTTTGCTATAGAGTTCAAAACACCGAAAGGTAATGGGGTTATTAGGAATAACCAGATGAGGGTATTAAGGAGACTAAGATCACAAGGGTACAACACGCTACTATCCTCAGACCAACATGAGATAATACATTTCATAGAGACATACATGACAGACTCCAGAGTCCTGTGCGAGTACTGCAATAGGAGATTTAAGAGTGAAACCACACTGTCTAATCACCAAAGATACTTTCATCGAATACTCTATCTGTGAGACGACCTGTGAGACGACTGTGAGGTCATCTGTAACAAGACATCACGTATAGTATAAGATGACTGACAGCGAGTCCGTACCTATTGTAACGTCAACAACAAGGGTTAAAGACCCTAAGAGAGTAGAGGCAGGCAAACGGTTGGCTGCTATATCTAAAGCAGCCAAAGAGAGGAAGATGAGAGAGAGAGTCACAAGCGAGGACGATAGCTTTAACTATGGATACATTATAGGCACTATAGGAGTGGTAATAGCCGCTGGCTCGCTGTATTACACGATTAGTCAAGACAAACAAGTAGTGACCGAAGAGCCTAAGACCGTTGTTATAAAACCATCACGTAAACTCGACAGCCTCGATTAAAACATGTCGTATAATATATGGCATCAATAGACAGAAAAGAACTGATGAACGAGCTATATACGACGCAGCCCTTGTGACTGCTGGAGCCGTAGCCGTGTCGATGGCATCAAAGAAAGTACTAAAAGAACCGTTAGGCACTCCTGAATCAGTGAAGGGCACCCTCAAGTTAGCGACTGCTGTAGGCGTTTCAACGCTACTCGTTAAGTGGGCGCAGAGCAAAAAATACTTACCTATTGACCCGTTCTCAAAATAATCTAACGTAATACATGATGGCTAGTGTGGTAGCGGGAGGTTTGTTCAACGCTATAGCATTCGCAGGAGCTGGATTTATATTCAGCAAGCTAAACCATACAGGCTACGAGACAGAGATAAAGAGACACAACAAAGCACTGGAAAGTCTTGCAAGAGCAAAAGAAAAGTTCTACGAGAACGAGATTCGTCAGAGAGACAAAATTCAGGAGCTAAGACAACAGTTGTCAGACGCTAACGCAGACATAAACGACACAAACCACGCTCTGGATCAACTAAGACAAGTACTGACGATACAGTATGATGGGAAGACGTTTAGTAAAGAGCCTGAGTTATCAGACTATTACAAACCTTCAGATGAGATGAAAGAGTATCAAATGGTATTCGTTGGAGTTGTCGGGTTACCCATTGGGTACTTGGCGTATAAAGTGATCTAAACGTAACTATACATATAGTACTATAGTAATGACCACCAAAACTTTGAAGGAGATAGCAATGGAAGCAGACGAGAAGCTCAAACACGACGTACTGGAGGCAAAGACACACAATGTGTTGGAGACACTTTTCGAGAACCAGAAGAAACACAACAAAGCATTGCTGATACTCTGTGAGAATCTTATTCGCCAGGTAAATGAGACCGAAGAGTTGAGACTACTATTGTCAGACACTCGAGATCGATTAAGACAGATCACGACGACACTTAAGTTGCCACACTACAATCTAAAGATACAAATAGTATAGTAACTTAGATGGTTGACGAATGTACAATGAGAATGTTCTACGCTGGGTATACACTGGATGAGATTCAGACATCAAAAAAGTGGAGCGGTACTACGTTAGGGTACACATTAGACGAGATCAAGAACGGGAGTAAGGACGCAACACCGAAAAAGTGGAACGACACCACGTACTGTTACGAGTGTAGTAACCACAGAACCCAAATCGAAGATGGTGTATTCAGTTGTAACAAGTGTGGAGAGACTACCTATGGACGCGTTAGAAACTTTGTACCTAACATTTGGATGTATAAGAAATCGGCTCATAGTTACAGTAAGTGGTTAGAGAGAATGGTGACTGGACTAGTTAGTGAGAGTGACATACCAATAGTGATCAGTGATTTTGTAGAGATAATATGGTCTCTTAAAAGAAACAAACTGATTGTTAAGAATATATCGAAATATATTTTCTATGTCATAAGAATATGCTCTAGAAGAGGTATAGAGTTGAGAGGTAGTTCTAACGACCTCAAACCTGGTAAGGTCAAGGTGCGATTCGAGCACAACCTGTATAGCGTAGTATACAAGGATCTAGGCTGGGACGGGAGAGGAGACCCATACCACAACGAGTGGACCAGAAAAGGTCTAGAGAAATAAAACATATAGTATTATATAATGGGAAGACCTAGAATTTACCAAACCAAAGAAGAAGCTTTAAGAGCAGCCAGAGCGCAAACTAAAGAGTGGATGAACACTCACAAATGGGTGTGTGAGACATGCGACAGATCATACCATGTGACCTCTAAATATAAACACCTGAAGACCAAAAAGCATTTGAGAAATTCGGAAGTGTGATTACATTGTACTAGTATAGTAAATTGTAAAAACGACTCTTTTTAGAAAGGGTCTAAAGAAATAAAACATATCCTATAGTATATAAACATAACATGTCAAGTAGGACGGAAAAAACGACACGTCCTGAAAACATAATGGATAAACCAATTCCACACGGACTCGAAGAACCTATAATAACACCTACACCTGCACCTCCTACACCAAGAAGAAGTGTGAGAGAGCGTATGACTTTATTCAAGGAGTCTCTCAAAACTTTCAAAAAGAAGATGAGTCAATGGAACGAGTGGATCGTAGACCACATACCAGAACCCATTAAGAAACACACAACAAGTGCTTTCAACTTGTTCAAAGAAAAGATAGACTCTATATTTAGAGAAACTATACCACGAAAGAGTGAGACCTCACTTAGGGGTTTCTCAAACAACTTTGAGATTAACGCTGGGACAAACACAGAACCAAAGGTGTTCCTAGAACAGTCAAAAGTTGTTGTGTTAGACCTTTGGAAGAAACAGATGAAAAAAGGAATTAAGACCAAGTTAATTCTGGATTGTGTGATGGTTCGCACAGCGAACGACGAAGAGGTTGAAGCTGAGGCACACTTTCACACTCTCACAAAGATTATACTACCTGGCACAAACTCTGAAGAGACGTACAACGAGATGGTTGAGAAAATGTTAGAGAGCTTCTCTACATACTTGACTAGAGGAAGTAACTGGAGACTTCTTCGTGTTGTGAGACTAACCATTCACATCGACAAGTACACACCAATGTCTGGGAGCTCCCACATTCCTACACCACAAGCACTAGTTCACAAAAAAGCCATCGTAAACGTTAGAAACAAAAAGGACAATATGTGTTTCAAGTGGTCTGTAACTGTTGCTAAAACGTCACTTGAAGAGAAAAACCAAGAAAGACTAAGTAAGAAACTCAAAGAAGCTTCGACGAATTACAATTGGACCGAGGTTAGGTTTCCAACACCACTAGAGGACATTAAGAAATTTTCAAAAAACAACAAGATAGGAATAAACGTATTTGGTTACGATGAGGGTGAGGTGTACCCTCTTCTTATCCAAGGAAACTCTAGAGACATCATTAACTTGCTTCACATCAAGAATGAGACAACATCTCATTACGTCTGGATCAAGAACATGAGTAGACTCATGTCAAGTAAGAATAACAACCACCAACACGAGATTCACTATTGTTATAGATGTCTAAATAGCTTCAAGAATACTAAGTCACTAGAAAAGCACGACGAATACTGTTCAGACGTCAATAGTATTAAAACTATAATGCCGGAAAAAGGTAGAGATGACAAACTAACTTTCACAAACAACCACAAAACACAAGACGTGCCATTTGTGATCTACGCTGATTTTGAGTCGTTCATCGAGAAGATTGAAGGATGTGAGAACAAACCAAACAGTAGTTTTACCAACAAATACCAACATCATACACCATCAGGATGGACCTTCCACCTAAAATGTAGTGATGACAAACTATACTGGGAGGAGCCAGTAAGTAGAACTAAGAAGAACCAGGAAGACGACCTGGCCAAGTCGTTCGTAGAAGAGATAGAGAAAGCTGCGCGTAGAGCGTACAAGAGATTCAAGGTGATAATACCAATGAACCTAAGCTCTGAGGAGACGGAAATTTTCGAGAATAGCACAAAGTGCTGGATTTGCGAAAAAGATTCTCCCTACCCTGAAGACTACATAGTCAGAGACCATTGTCACATGACAGGAAAATTCAGAGGAGCTGCACACACGTCGTGTAATCTAAAATACAAATTACCAAAATTTATTCCTGTTATTTTCCACAACTTGTCTGGATACGACGCTCACTTGTTTATCAAAAGCCTAGGTGGAGACATAAACTGTATTCCATGTAACGAGGAGAAATACATCTCCTTCAGTAAAAATATTGTGGTGGACCACTACACTGATAAGACTGGTAAAGAAAAACCTATCACCAGAGAAATTAGATTCTTAGACAGTTTTAAGTTCATGGCTTCTAGTCTAGATAGACTAGCAAAGAACTTGTCTAAAGACCAGTTAGTATCCACAAGAAAACAGTTCGAAAAAGACGAAGATTTTGAGCTAGTTTCCAAGAAAGGTGTCTACCCATACGAGTACATGGATCAGATAGAGAAACTAAAAGAGGAAAAATTACCTCCTAAAGAAGAGTTCTACTCGAAACTGACTGACACAGACATCAGCGACGAGGACTATGAGCACGCCCAAAAAGTTTGGAAAAACTTTGGAATGAAGACCATGAAGGATTACCACGACCTCTACCTGTTGACAGATGTGTTGTTGTTGGAGGATGTGTTCGAGAACTTCAGGTCTGTTTGTATGAAAAATTATGGACTAGACCCTGCATGGTATTACACATCTCCAGGGCTATCATGGGACGCACTACTAAAAACAACAAAAGTAGAACTAGAGTTGTTGACCGATATTGACATGTTGTTGATGATAGAGAGAGGTATCAGAGGAGGAGTCTCCACCATCACAAAAAGACACGCCCAAGCCAATAACAAACATATGGGGTACACAAAAACACCAGAGTCAGAACCACGAGCAAAACACGATCCTACCAAACCTAGCGTATACTTACCATACCTTGACGCAAACAACCTCTACGGATGTGCTATGAATATGAAATTACCTATGGGAGATTTCAAGTGGATGAACAGTGCACAACTAAAGAACTGGAAGAAAACACCTTGTATTCTAGAAGTTGACCTAGAATACCCTAAGAAACTTCACGATGCTCATAACGATTATCCTCTAGCCCCAGAGAGGTTGATAATTAACGGAGTGGAAAAGCTAGTCCCTAACTTGATGAACAAGAACAAATACGTTATTCACCGTAAGAACCTTAAGATGTATCTTAAATATGGAATGAAGTTAACAAAAATTCACAGAGGGATTACTTTCAGAGAGGGAGCTTGGATGAAGAAGTACATAGATCTTAACACACAACTGAGAACAAAGGCTACGAACAGTTTCGAGAAAGATTTCTTCAAGATGATGAACAACTCAGTGTTTGGAAAAACTATGGAAAACATCAGGAACAGGGTAGACATCAAGTTAGTGACGAACGAAAAGAAAATGAATAAGTTTGTTTCCAAGCCAAATTACAGTCATCGCGCAATCTTTAGCGAGAACCTAATAGCAGTACACATGAAGAGAACAAAAGTGAAATTCTACAAACCCGTATACCTTGGGATGAGTATCTTAGACTTGAGTAAGACTGTAATGTACGAGTTTCACTACGAATACATTAAACCTAAATATGGGGATGCTGCTAAGTTATTGTTCACCGACACTGACAGTCTAATGTACGAGATACACACCGACGACTTTTACGAAGACATCTCAAATGACGTTAGAGAGAGGTTCGACACCTCTGAGTACTCTAAGGACCACCCCTCCTGTATTCCAACAGGTTTGAATAAAAAGGTTGTAGGTCTATTCAAGGACGAGAATAATGGAGAGCAAGTCCTAGAGTTTGTTGGTCTAAGAGCCAAGCTGTACGCATGTAAGACTAACAACTCAGAGCAGAGGAGATGTAAGGGGATAAAGAAAGGAGTTGTAACTAGATCAATAACATTTGAAAACTATAAAGAGTGCTTGTTCTCCGGAGAGACACAGATGAGAAGTATGAATACTTTTAGAAGTAGGAAACACGAAATTTACACAGAGACGGTCAACAAGATAGCACTAAGTAGTAACGACGACAAGCGGTACATCCTACCCGACAAGGTAAACACTCTGGCGTTGGGGCATCACCTCATCGCGGAATAGGGTATACGCACCACCACCAGGACCCGTCTGACTCGAACCTCCACCCGAACCCACCAAGCCAAGCCTGACTGCATGTCGTTGCTACAGAACGTGAACCACATCGCGCAATAATTCCCGGAGTCTAACTCGACCACACCCTGATTTTAAAAAACTTGACCACGCCCTTTTTTAAGGCATCTCGACCACGCCCTTTTTAAGGCATCTCGGTCACGCCCTTTTCCTTAAGGAATTCTTGGAATTATTTCTCGAGATAATTCTTGGAACTTGACCTTGAAACTTGACCTTGACCTTGACCTTGACTACGTGCTGACCACGTGACTACCGCGCCTTGACCTTGACCTCGACCTTGACCTTGACCTTGACCTTGACCTTGACCTTGACAGTAGTAGTAAAAGGCCTATTCTAACTCACTTTCGCAAGTTAGATCCTGTTAGTGGGCGTGGCCAAAATTTTGGCTACGCACACTAACAGGATCTAACTTGCGAAAGTGAGTTAGAATCGGCCTTTTACTACTACTTACAACTTGTTTCATCTGTAAAAGAATCTTCAGGCAGTGACCAGAGGTCACTGCCTGAAGATTCTTTTACAGATGAAACAAGTTGTAGCAGACCAGTTTTGAGGTAAGCGAAAATCTATATATATATATATATGTGTGTGTGTGTGTGTGTGTGTGTTGAGTGCGTCTATTTTTAACAGCGCGATAACCGATTCCGCATAACTCAAATCGTTCAAGTATCAAAATGAGCAGTAATCGATTTTTTAAAATTGATTACAGCATAGACATAGAAAATCATTGCTTTAACCGCATATATTTTTCAAACATGTCAATTTGCAAACTCATGCTTTGGCAGATGTACAGTATGACCGCCAAAGTTGTAAACAATAAGATATTTATCACACCGTACTGTGGCGGAAATTCGCCTTTTTCGGTGGTGGGGCAAAGCCTCTTAAATTTCCGACAAGTTTATATTCGCTACGTAACCAGTTTTTTTGCACACAAAAATGGACAAACAAAGAAACTAAAAAAGCGTTTGATACACAAAATGTTTTTAGCCTTTTTGCTCCTGTAGTTGCTGTCGAATACTTTGTTGCAGGACAGGCATTCAATCTTCAAAGGCAGCAATTAATGATGGCTCCACATTTTGCATGTTCGAACTCGGAAACTGAGACTAGCGCTTAGGGTTATTTACGTGAGACCAGCACGAGGTCAGATTGGAATGACTTTAGTTTGTATGTTGTTTAGTACATGTGTCTGGCCTGAGATTCACGCCAGCCTAAACACGGGTCGCATGCTAGACTAGCTGACCTGAACACTTCAGGCCTTTCTAATTAACAATCAGACAACGAGCTTGGGTAATTTCTATGGGCCGATCCCGAGTTGACTATAGTCTATCGCTCATAGAAAAATGCAATAATTTGTTTGTTTTCTATTACTCTCTTATTTTTACAAGGTCGTCAAGCCATTGTTGTTTGTGCTGATATTGCCGTCTACGCTGCAGGCAACGCTAGGCCTTCTGGGGGAGCAGGAGCGGTGGCAATGTTGATTGGACCACATGCTCCATTGGTTGTTGAAAGAGGTATGAAATACAAGCCGATACGAATAATGAAAACATTTTTGTTTGTTAGACTGATCAGTCCAATCCCTTACAATATGCTAAAAGTGTAAATTAGCGAAACAAAGTCAAGTACAGCGAGTCTAATGAGCTGAGGTGATCATGTAAGATTAGGTGCGGTACTGCACAGCACCCAGCAAGGGAAAGCATATAGTGAAGTAAGGTGAGTATAATGTGACTGGAGGACTGAAAGATGAACTGGGGTGTAGCCGTGTAGGTGATCTTTAGAGGTTAGGTCTTTGCGGTTGAGGTCAGTTGAGGTAAGGTGAGGTAAGATGAGGTAAGGTAAGGTGAGGTATAGTGAAGTAAGGTGAGTATAATGTGACTGTGTAGAATGTGAAAGATGAACTGGGGTGTAGGTAATCTTTAGAGGTTAGCTCTTTGCCGTTGAGTTAAGGTGTGGTAAGGTGAGGTATAGTGAAAAACAAATTCAGATAAGTGCATTCTAATACGGAACTCACTCACACCAGATACAATATATTTGCGACGGAACTGTATGTGATTCAAAAGTCGAGCCGCTGTAAGTTCGGACGCGAATATTGTTTCTTACTTCAAATACGAATGCATCTAAATAAATAGGTTTACCAATTATTTTGGTAATCAAGTCATTTTAGCTGAATAAAAAGAAATGTTTATGTAGAAATCACGACGATGTTGTATCCGATTTACAACTTACTATTAATTAGGCAGCCATTTTGGGTTTTTTCTTCTCATGAATTATTAACGATATTGTTTTATCATAGGACTACGTTCAGTTCATATGTCACATGCTTATGATTTCTATAAGCCCGATTTGGTCTCTGAATATCCCATTGTGGACGGCAAGCTCTCCATTCAGTGCTTTCTAAAAGCCCTAGAAAGATGTTACCATGGTTACTTGGCGAAAGGCGAAAATAAGCAATCAAAACAATTAGTGAATGGTCACCACTCCACAGAGAACAAGAAGCGAAGGGAATATGCAGCTTCTCTTGACGACATTGACTATATGGTCTTTCATAGCCCAGTGTGCAAGCTCACGCAAAAATCGTTGGCACGACTTTTGTTCATCGATTTCCTTAGAGATCCTGCTGGGAAGACTTTGGCAGGACAAAAATACGAAGAACTTAATGACTTTCGGTAAGTAGTTGATGTTTTCTAGAAAAACATTTATCCAGCCTCGTATCCAGCCTTGTACACACAACGCCACTTAGAGTATTGGCCATTGGGGATATGAGCAAGCTTTCTGCTATAGGACGACGATAACGGTCAATAAACAATCTTTCTTACATCCACTGCGCTTGTTAGCCGGTGTGGCGGTCTGAGATTGTACCATGCAAGCGGTTGCTATTGTAATAGCTCAAAATGCGGACAAACAAACCAAATTTGACTCACAAATGCCGCAATAATTATGGGGACTTCAAGATCTACGACGCGATAACCTCAACGACGCGTCCTTCAAAACAAAGAATTATTTATGCGAAACAAAGAGAAATTAATGAATAATTTGTAGTCCCAAGAGTATTCCCAAGACCGTCCTCGTTCTGTTTACAACGCAACTCTTAGCATTTTCATGTCTTCACGACGACGTGATCTCGCTGAGAGACGTGAGCTGTTCCTTAATGTTTACTTCAGCTCAAACGCAACAATCGTTTTAGCAGAACTTGAACGTTTTGGAGGTAATAAAACAAGCTTCAAACCTCACTATGGTAGTCAATTTACGATGGCTTCTTTCAAATGCTTAAATTCACACTCGACGACGTGGTCCTCAAAACGTTAACAAGCAGGTTACCGCATCGTAGATCTAAAGCTTGGTTTCCATTTGGTCGCCACGATCGCAATGGTGTCACAGTGGTCGATGTAATAATGGAGTGTCGATCTATCTTGTCTTTTGTCTTCTGTATGCAAAGCAGTCTTTACCAATAGCGTAGAGTCTGGCTGCTATTAATAGCTCAAAAAGCAGACAAACAAACCAAATTTGACTCACAAATGATTGCAAATGAGCTATTTCTTTTATGCCGCAAGAATTATGGGTAAAAGCGGACAAACATCGGTACTGACGTCCAGGGCGCTTATAAATATAAGCGCCCTGCTGACGTCATCTCGACGGAGCGCTGTTGCAGAGATAGATACACACAGTCTATTACATCAACCACTATGACACCGTTACGATCGTGGCGACCAAATGGAAACTAGGCTTTAAAGTTCCTGATGAGCTAACGTACAGTCCGCGTCTTTGGAACGATGTTTTTTAGTATAACCACAGCGCATATGTGTAACACTCAATTACTGCAGGTCGGCGTTACTTAACCATGCAAATAACCACTAATTACCACTAAACAACTTAGATCCTAAAGGCGCTGTTTATACACAACTTGTCTCGCAACGGCTCAATCTAATACGTTGCAGTTGCATGTTACACTAGGCAACGTTTCGTGCAACTTGACTTGCAAAGTTTCATCATCTTTGTGTTTGTCAAGGTACGCATGCTACTGAAGGAATGGATACAAACAGACATGGTTAAAAAATGTAAACTTCAACCTCCACCTCGCAAAACAAAACAGCAAACGACGAAAAAAGAAAAAAAGCCATATAATAATTCCTTTAAATTAACCTCGTTTTCTCGTAGCCTCCTTCGCAGGCATCACCGCGCGCCATTGAACCGCCATTTGTAAATCGGCCACTTTGGCTATCAGAAATATTGGCAAGATCAGGAAATATTTGAGCAAAAAGGACTGTGAGAAGTTGGTGCATGCATTCATAACATCAAAACTTGACAGCTGTAATAGCATCCTATATGGCTTACCAGAAACTGAATTGAGCAAGTTACAGCGAATTCAAAATACAGCTGCTAGACTTGTTGCAGGGGTTAAAAAATCGGAGCATATCTCCCCTGTGCTACGTAATCTTCACTGGTTGCCGGTGAGATCGCGGATTGTTTTTAAGATACTAATGATTACTTTCAAGTCTTTGCATGGCCAGGCACCTATTTATATTACTGATTTGCTAACTAAATATAAACCTACTCGTACTTTGAGATCATCAGACCGAAATCTGCTACTCGAGCCAAAATCCAAAACGGTGACTCATGGAGACAGAGCATTCTCGGTTGCAGCACCAAAACTGTGGAATTCATTACCACAGGAAATTAGAAGCTTTGAAATGTTAAGTAGTTTTAAGTCTGCAGTTAAGACTTTTCTTTTTTAAAATTAATAGTTAATATTGTTCATAGTGTTAATATATATAGTAGGCTTTATCTTATGAAACTGTAATTAGTGAAACTGTAATTAATGAAACTGTAATTAGTTTTAAAAGTAACTTTAAGAATATATATATTGTTGTAAGAGCATTGAGATTATTGTATAATGCTCCTAATACGTCTTTATTATTATTATTATTATAGACGCCAATCAACCAGAGTTGCCTGCGGAGGAGGCTAGGAAAGTATTTGCCTTCGGGTTTTTTCACACAGACCTCGCTCTTTCGTCGCTCGGGCTGTACGAAAACCCTAGGCAAATACCTTACCATACAGACCTCACAATCGGTTATTTTAGCATTTAAAAGCAACCACGGAAGCAACCAAGTACAACTGATTACATAGACCTCTTTCATAACGGCTGCCATTTTAAAGTGCCCCTGAAACGAAATATCACATTTTTTGTTACAGAACATCATTTTAGGTTAATAAATGTTCACATTTGCCAAACAATGAACAACAAACATTCTATCACAAGAAATGCATGTAACCGCAATGGCGGACAAAATTTGGGCGACTTTGGCTCAAAACTTGTTCCAGACAAGCCTGCGATTCCACAGCAGATTATGTGATTGTGACGTCAGAGACTCAACACGTGAAATTATACGACAAGTTACAATAGAAAGTTTTCCCAAGTAGCTTTATATTCGTACACAACTAGTCACGTGTTAAGTCTTTGACGTCACATCGAGGCCGTATAATCTTGTATAAAAACAGTATGAAAAGGCGACTTCCCATGCTAGCAATTGCTTGAAATTTGGAAAGTTAAGTAAGAACACCATGCTCTTTACAAATATGTAAAAATTCGGGATACCAAAAATTTGACCACAGGGGCACTTTAAATATTATTCTTTTACGCGCATCTAAATTTAACCTTTACAACCTCATTAGGAAGCAAAGATTCTTTTGAATTGCCGACACACAAACAAGACCCTAGAAATATTTAAATTGTTCGCCATTATGAAAGAGGTCTATATTGCATAAAAATTAGAACCGAATTAGTAATAGTGTAACATCTGTCTCCACAAAAGATTTTGAAACTAAATTTCCTAAATTTCAGCTTAGTAATTGGATACATTTTTCTTATATAAGGAAGTGCACACATGTATGCATTGCGTGCTTATGTTTTGCAGTGACATGACAATTGAGCAACTTTACGAAGATGAAGCGAAGGCAAAGTTGGTAGAAAAAGCATCAATGAGCTGCAGTAGAAATATATTTGAAAAGAAGACCAAACCGGCCTTGTTGTTCGCCACCAACGTCGGTAATGCTTACACGGCCTCAGTTTACGCTGGTTTAGCCTCTCTCCTCGCAAGGTGAGCTCACCCCGGATTGCATTGGGAAGTTCCAAGCGAACTCGCAACCGCTAAAATGAAATAGATTACCAAAATCTCTATTTAAATAGAATTAATTAAATTTATTCGTTTGGGGATTTTACATATTCGTAATGCTTGGGTCTTCCTGAGAAAAATCATAATATATCTTGTCATCCGAAAAGTTCATCTTCATGGACTTTTTTGCTGTTAAAGTTATCGGAAGTGATGTCACAAGAAGCAAAAAACTAAAAAACAAAAGAAAACTGGTTGGGAATGCCTCTTGTGACATCACATCCGGTAACTTTGACAGCGAAAAACTCCATGAAGATGAACTTTTCGGCTGACAATATGTATTATGATTTTGCTCAGGAAGACCCAAATATTACGGATATGTAAAATCCCCAAAGGTGAGATAGAGTTTTCCTAAAATCTCCGAGTGTTGAAACCAAGCAATGGAAACATGCCACCAAAACGGTTCCATTGCTTTTAAAAAATAAACACCGAACTGAACAAGAACGTACGAGTTAAAAAATATGCAAAAGATCAACTATCAAACGCTAAATTCGCCTTAGCCCAAATTAGATTTGTGACGTAATTACCGTGTTCAGACACTCCCGAATTTCCTTCAATGCGCATGAACACCTGCTTGAAATCGAGGTTGGATAGCAAAAAGTAAATAATTACAATCTCATTACCAATTACCTCAATTTGCAGCCGTTGTTTCATGGTCGTGGCTAGATGGAATACTGGCAGTTGAGATGACCGTGAGGTACTAGGTCTGAGTCATCTTCTGGACGATCTTTTTTAGTATCCGCGAGAGGTTGGACGAAATGAGAAATTGTACTGCTATCATACGATCGGATATACCTGTATGATGAAATACATCATGGAATTAACAGCTAACCCCAAAACAACTTATAGATCCTAACCCCCGCCTAATGGTAATAATACTAACCTTAATACTAATAAAGGATCGTCCAGAAGACGACTCAGGGTCACGTCAACTGGCAGTAAAGAAAATTCGGTAAGATTATATTGACCAATCAGGTACGTTTATTTTTTTAACACATAATTACCAGTAAGAAACAGTCATTATTACGGAGCCCCATAGGTGCCATACTTTTAAAGCGCTATATTTTTCTTAAATTCCGACTTTTTTTATTAAATTACGACTTTTTTCTTAAATTCCGACTTTTTTCTTAAATTCCGACTTTTTCTTAAATTCCGAATTAAATTTAATTTAAGAATTTAAGAATTTAAGAAAAAGTCGGAATTTAAGAAAAAAAGTAGGAATTTAAGAAAAAGTCGGAATTTAAGAAAAAAGTCGGAATTTAAGAAAAAGTCGGAATTTAAGAAAAAAGTCGGAATTTAAGAAAAAGTCGGAATTTAAGAATAAAGTCGGAATTTAAGAAAAAAGTCGGAATTTAAGAAAAATATAGTGCTTAAATAGTATGGCATAGCACATAATCCTTACCACCAACTTCCTGACATGTTATATCCCTTTTGTCAGCATTTCCTCAGATGAGCTAGCTGGACGACGGATCGGGATGTTCTGCTATGGGTCTGGTTATGCCTCGGCCTTCTTTTCAATCAAAGTTACGACAAAAGACGGCAACTCTTCGAAGTTAAACCGACTGATAAGCAACGTTTCCAACATGACGTCTAAACTCGAGGCTAGAACATGCGTGGAACCAGCCGAGTTCGAGAAGACACTGGAGATTAGAGAGAAGACGCATCATCTCAGCGACTACACACCTCTCGGGGCAGTGAAAGATCTTTGGACGGGGACATACTTCTTGCTCCACGTCGATGACAAATTCCGTAGAACATATGCCCGCAAAACGAAAGAAGGAATCGTCGATATACATGGTCGTAAAATAAATTCCATAACCAACGGAGATGCTCAAATTATGAACATGTAATAGTGTGAGATGGCAGTCTGTTCAATGACATAATGTTAAGTCTGTTGATTCAGCCCTTGGAAAACCAAGGAAAATTATCGTAGATTGATTAACATTAAATATATTACGTAATATGCTGTTGCCAGTGAATCATATTAATTGTACAATGAAATCAAGGTTGTTTGATTTGGCCATCTGTTCATCTACCATCACCTCCCGTGCTTTGAGGGTTTTCCTCCCTCAGTATTAAAAATCGACGTTTAGATCTTAGCTGTGCTTAGCCGCGACAACAGCGGCAGATGGCATCGGTCATGGAAAGCGGAAACGCAAAGTGTGTGTGTGTGTGTGGGGGTGGGGGGGACGCCTGCACGAAAGACCCATGTTTTTGGATTTTCGTCCACATGAATAACTGTCAAAAACAACTAATCAGCGACTAGCAGGCTTTCCTCAATGATTAAAACATTCACTTTGGGCCGAATCGTGAAATATCCATGTCTGAAACTCCGTAAAAAGCTTGACTGCATCTGGTGGAAACAAGATTTATTTTGAAAATTTATTCAAGCAATCGTGTAGAGATGGTACTTTATACACTGTTTTTTTTGAAAATGCTAATGATGTTAGGTTGAAAAGTTTGACAATATCTAACGTACAAAATATCAATAAATAACCACACTGCTCCAAATCTAAAACAATCTCAAGAAAAAATGTTTCACAGAATACTTATAATCTTAGAAACAACAATACAAACCTAGCACTTCTGAAGCCTAAACGAGAATTCTTAAAAAGAAGCTTCGGATATAGCGGTGCCATGCTGTGGAACAACCTATCTCAAGAAGCCAAATCGTCAGAGACGCTTGAATCTTTCAAAAGGCATTTACATCAATCTTAGGTTCCTGATGCCAACAACTACAAGTACTTTTTATAGTAATTTACATTAATTTTAAATATAGTATTAACCATTTCCTTATATATATAATGTTACTCTGTACAATCTAATTAGCTTCTTATTCTTGTTAATATTTTAATTGTTTTAAAATTTCTATTAATGTACTATAAATTTGTGTGACGCCCCTCATTGAAACCAGCTTTTGTTGTTGAGGTTAGCGTGTTTAAATAAAGTTTTACATACATACAACGTTCAAGTATACTATCATCAACGTTTGAATTATATGTCAATTTCTCTAGAAGCGGAATATCCGAAATGATGACATAAACCTGTATGAAGAATCGAATAATCAAAGGAAAGATCAAATCAAAGAGATTTTTCACTCTTCAGCTATTTGCCTCGTATAGAATGTTTATAAACTAGAAATACGAATCCGCAATAATCCCCTCGCTTGCCTTTTCTACCACTACTATGGAAATCTCGATCAGGATATTTGTTTTCCATTTGTGGCGGTGTAATCAGTTGGTCCAGTAAAAGACAAAGAACTGTAGCTCTTTCGTCAACAGAAGCTGAATATGTTGCAGCATCCCTTGCATGTCAAGAAGCGGTTTGGTTGCGTGCATTGCTGAATGAACTTAACTTTGTCCAAAAGGAACCTACGATCATCAAGGAGGACAATCAAGGGGCAATCGCCTTATCAAGAAATCCAAAATACCATGCTAGAACAAAGCACATCGACATCAAACATCGTTTCATTGGTGAATGATTTGGAAGTGATTCTGGAGTACTGTCCCACTGAACAAATGCCTGCGGATTTGTTGACCAAGCCATTAGGAAAGACTTTGTTTCAACGTTTTAGAGACCTTATGAACATTACTAATGAATTAGTGAGTGTTTAGTAGGTTTAATTACCTAATTATATAGTCCTTCATTTTCGAGAGGGAGTGTTAATATTACTAATCGTTGTACGAAAAACTTTAGTTTGATTGACAGTCTCGTTTCGAAGAACACGCCCTATAATATCTTTTGTTGATATGTGACCTTTACCAAGTTCACTGTATCGTATTATTCTTCGTGTGTTGACGTGTGTTGTTACTGTATTAAAAGATGTCGCAATGAATCCAATATGTAGTATTGCAAATGAATATTAAACAAGAGGGTCTTCTATGCCCTAAAGTGCCGAATCCAGAACAACAGCAGCGCAAGCTCCAGAAAAAACAGGAGACACAAGCACGGTACAATAATCGCAATGCAAACACTGTAAATTTTAGGGAGTAAAATTTACTCTTGTGCGGGTTAAAAATTACTCCCGCAAAAGGGGTAACCTGAAACGGAGCAAAAATTACTCCCGTTCGGGGGTAAAAGTTGGGGGGATAAAGTGATAA